>CAUYQG010264907.1:0-45371 GCA_963574415.1 Tarsius wallacei
TCATGATGCAGTAATCTAGTTTGAGATTTTTTTTTTTTTTTGAGTTGAAGTCTCACTCTGTCGCCCAGACTGGAGTGCAGTGGCCGCTCCCGGCCACCGCAGCCTCGACCTGCTGGGCTCTGGCGATCCTTCCGCCTCAGCCTTCCGAGTAGCCGGAATTACAGGCGCGGCTACCACGCCCGGCTAATTTTTTGATTTATTGGAGAGATGAGGTCTCACCAAGTTGCCCAGGCGGGTCACGAGCCCGCGGGCTCAGGCAATCCACTCACCTCGGCCTCCCAAAGTGCTGGGATTACACGCTGTGCCACCGAGCCCGGCGAGTCAGATTCTTTACGTGGGAGCGGACTTCCAAGAACAAAAGCAGAAACTCCTAGATCCTAAGGCCCAGGCCCAGAGGGGGTGCAGCATCCCCTACATTCTTTTGGTTGAAGCAAGTCACATGACTCAAGGGAAGGGGAAACAGACCTCAGCTCCTGATAGGAGGAGCACCACGCCCAATCAGAAGCGAGAGGGATTGCTGCCCTCCCTGGCAAGTTCCATCAGTATCTTCAATATCTTATTTGTTCTAGAATGAAAACAAATATAAGCCAGGGAACCTCACCTTTAACCTTTCCCCGGGCCTTAAGGAGACTGCTCCAATTTCTTCAGGGTCATCCCAGCCCTCAGCCTCAGGCTCTGACTTTAATTAGCTATGTACATATGCACGTGTCTGCTCTTTGCCTCTTTGCTTGGATGTTCCTTCTGGAAAGCTCAAAGAGGAAGAGAGCATGTCGCCTTCCGCAGCTCTTCCCAGCACCTAGTATTATACAGAGCTGAATTCAGTTCTGTCATCAACTGGGGAAGAGGACAATGTTAGAAACTTCTTTGGAAGAGGCTGGGTGTGGTACTCACACGTGTAATCCCAGCCCTTTGGGAGGCCAAAGCAGGAGGATTGCTTGAGCCCAGGTCTGTTTCCCCTTCTCTTGAGTCATGTGACTTGCTTCAACCCAGGAGGATTGCTGGGCAACACAGCCTGGGCAACATAGCGAGACCTCGTCTGTACAAAAAATAAAAAAATTAGCCGGGCATGGTAGTGCGTGCCTGTAGTCCCAGCGACTCAGGAGGCTGAGGAGGGAGGATTCCTTCAGCCCAGGAGTTTGAGGCTACGGTGAGGCCTGGATCATGTCACTGCACTTCAGTCTAGGTGACAGAGTGAGACCCCAACTCAAAAAAAAAAAAAAAAGAAACTTCTGTGGAGAGAAGGTGGGTATGGGAAGGGAAAGAAGAGTCTTAGGGTACTGAGAGGCTGTACACTCTGGCTACAGGACTGCAGCTTCCTGCATGTTTTCTAGAAACGAGAAGAACACACGCGCTGGGGAGTCACACATTTATTTAGGTTAGCCCAAACCAGACACTGCTGAAGAACACTCCCGTGGCCGTCGGGCTTCCCGGAGGCACTGGAAAGAGAGAGGATGTTGTGGCCTTCACAGCAGACAGCCAGCGCCCACCTGGACTACCAAGGCAAGCCTCTCCATGGTCCCTGGGTCTGTGCTAGGGACACACCACTCACCCTGCTTCCTTGCTGGGCACTGGCCGAGAGAGGACAACCACCGCGAACACAATGTAACAACACAGATGGGGGAAGGACAGAGAGAGAATTGTCTCTCAAAGCCAGCTAACAGAAAGAGAGCACGCCAGAGAAGGCTTTTTTTTTTTTTTTTTTGGTACTCAGCACATTTCCCATGAGGCAAGACTGTACTTTTAAGGCACCCCTTAGGGTTTCATTTGCTAAACTGTTTATCAATAATAGGCTTGCCAGGCATGGTGACTCATGCCAGAACTTTGGGAGGCTGAGGTGAGAGGCTCGCTTAAGGACAGAAGTTCGAGACCACCTGGGTCACAAAGCAAGATCCCATCTCTACAAAAAATAGAAAAAGTAGCCAGGTGTAGTGGTGCCTGCTTGTAGTCTCAGCTACTTAGGAGGCTGAGGCGGGAGGATCACTTGAGCCCAGGAGTTGAAGGCCAGGGTGAGCCATGACTGTGCCACTGCACTCCAGCCTGGGTGACAGAGTGAGACCCCAACTCAAAATAGTAAGAATAGGCTTAAATAAGTGGTTTATGGGATGGAATTAATGGTCAGTTTTCTTCAGCCAGGAGCTGCAAGTCAGAGTGGATATTGGGAACTAGTTCTCTTTAATTCTCTCATAAGCTTCTTTTCCACCTTACTCAACGGTTTGTACGCAACATCTCCACGGGACTGATCTACAAACTAAAGGACCTGTCACATTCCAGATGATGATCTGAGTTGCCCTTTGCTAAGAACATGCTGCTAGCCGGGCTCGGTGGCTCAGCCTGTAATCCCGTGCCTTTGGGAGGCTGAGGTGAGTGGATTGCCTAAGCCCGCGGGTTCGAGACCCGCCTGGGCAACTTGGCGAGACCTCATCTCTACAATAAATAAAAAAAAAAATTTGCCTGGCGTGGTAGCGCGCGCCTGTAGTTCCGGCCACTTGGAAGGCCGAGGCAGAAGGATCACTGGAGCCCAGCAGGTCAAGGCTGCGGTGGCCGGGAGCGGCCACTGCACTCCAGTCTGGGTGACAGAGTGAGAGTCCAACTCAAAAAAAAAAAAAAAAAAAAGAAGGGAGAAAATGCAGACTTGGTAGCTTATCTCAAAAAAGTTGCTAATGAGTAATAATTGGCCACTGTCTTATTTATTACAAAACAAAAATGTCTCATGACTTTTTTTATGTGTACCATAATTTAATTGATCTCTTACCCCAGAATTCATATCATGAGTGGCTGACAGAATATTTTTGTTGGACAGTTCTGATTTAACTAAGACTGGCTTGCGGTTAAGCGAATAAGAGCTTTTTTTAAAATTTCAATATAGTAAGTGCTATCACTGTTTTCCCCTTCTAAGGATAAGATTGTACCTAATTGGTAATGCTCAACTTTTCACAAAGATGGTGAATGTCATCTTAAAATCTATTGGGAATAGGTTTTATATTTAGATTTATATAGCTAGCTATATGACTATATTTAAATACTGAGGAAGTCTCTTCATTGTCTCTGAACCAAGTAAGACTCATTCTTTTTGTGTTCGCTGGCCTCTTAAAAGCAAGGACTGAAGATAAAGTAGCAATGTCTACCTTTATATTTTTGGTCTTAACTATGCCAATCTAATTAGAATTCCCTATATCTAAAAATGCTGTCTTTTACTTATTAAAATATATTTTAGTGTGGTTTATGTATAATATCAAATAAAGACTATTTAATGCTTCTCCATTTTTATAGGCAATCTTTAAGGTCAAGTGCTTTTAAAAGTTAGTGTGACAGGAAAGAGTAGCAAGTTAACCTTTACTTTTGAACTCTTTACTATCTAAGTCGGACTTAAGTGATAACAGAATTGTCTTTAAACAGCCGCCAAAAACACATAAAACCATGGAACTACTATGTATGTATGATTGGGAATGGTGCTTTTGCCAACTCAGTAGAAGGATTAAAGTAGAGGAGATACACACAAATTTAAAAATTATGTGTGATCCTAAACTTAAGATAATTTTAAAAACCACAGATCATGAGAAAAAAATTTCCCCAAAACACAATAAATACTGACCTTTAATTAATCATCTTCCCACAGTCTCAAACACCCTGACCACTTCACCTCCCTCCCTGCTCCAAACGCTTCTGGCCCCTCCAAATCCCCAGTGCCTGGGTGACAAGGCACCGCCTGCCTCCCCTGTCTTATATTTTATCACTCTCAGCTTTAGCCATGGGCATTTTCTCAGTCCCTTGACTTTACTCAGGCTAGCATCCAGGCTTTGGGCCAAGCTGTTCTCTCTGCCTGGACTTCCCTTTCCCATCCCTTCTCACTCTAACTCCTACTCATCCCTCAAGTCTTAGTGCAGATGCTGAAGGACACACCTTCCTCTATGCTCCCCTGATACCCTGGACGTCTCCCACCAGAGCTTCATCACTCTTGTCATCATCTGACTTGTTGTTTCCCTCATGAGCTGAGGAGTCCCATTAGGGCAATGACTGTGCTTCCTTCACGACCTTATTCCCCAAACATTGCCTGGCACTGAGCAGATGCTCCATAAATACTTGCTGATGAATGAATGAATTGGTCCTGCCGTTGCCACTTAAATCTAACAGTTACCAGACTTTTCACTTGCACAGATGAGGAAACCGGGGTCCAGAAAGGGATCTCTGATGACACAGGAAAAATCAAACTCAGTTTCTCCTGCACTCTCACAGCACAATAGTTCTGTGGCCTCAGATGGGGAAGGGCTTTACCCACACACCAAGTAAGTAGTCCTTCAGCAGCCGACTCTAGTTGAGTGTCCCTAGTTCAGCTCAATTCTGACACTGTCTACCTGGAGGCAGCATCAGATCCCACAGGTTGAGGGCTAGTCCCACAAGAGTGTCCCCCACTTCTGATGCCAATCACAAGCCCCAGGTTGTTGCAGTTGTGCTTCTGATTGGCCAACTATATATTAGGATCCCATCTGTTTCCTAGATTTGTTAGGTTCATCTGCAGCAGGAACCCAGAAGTGCCTCCCATCAGCTCACAGAACTCAGGGAAACACTAATGCTTACCAGTTTATTATAAAGGATATTACAGCTATAGATGCAAAAGATGCATATGGTAAAGTGGGGGGAAGGGGACAGGGCTTCCATGCCCTTCCTGTATGCACCACTCTCCAGGAACTTCCACATGTTCTGCTACCTGAAAGTTCCCCAAACCCTGGCTTTTAGGGTTTTTATGGAGGCTTCATTATGTAGGCATGATTGATCAAATCATTAGCCAGCAGTGAAGAACTTACCCTCGGCCCCCCATCCACCCTCTAATTAGATTATAAAGTCCCAACCCTCTAATCCTGCCTGGGTCTTTCCAGTGACCAGCCCCCATCCTGAGCTACCTAAGAGCTGCCAGCCATCAGTTATCTAATTACCAAAGAAAAATACATTTATTACTTTGGAGATAATAAAGATTTTAGGACTTGTATGCCATGAAATGAGACCAAATATGTATTTATTTGTGATACTGTGAAATATACATTTGGTCTTAAAATATCAGATACATATTTCACAGTATCACAGGGTCCAAGCCTGCTTGGCTGCCAGGGTCATGGCCCAAGTCCCGGGCCTATGAGGCTGCCTCAGGAGTCACCACCACCACCCAATCCTCTTCCATCAAATGGAGCATGTGCTCTGCCCAGCCAGGAGCTCTGAGTGCCTCATCTGGCTCTGCCCCAAAGCTGTCTGGACCCTGGGCTCACTTGTTCATGAGTGCTGGGTATGAAGAAAACCCTTGGCCACTAACCAGAAGCAAAGCAGTCAGGGTGGGCTGGAGTGGGGAGGTAACTAGTCGGGGGCTGAGTTTGAGCCTAGCTCAGCAGTGGAGCAGGCACAGAAAAAGTTCTATGACTATCATGGAAAATAGGGGGCGGGAGGGAAGAAACAACTGCTTTAGATTAAAATGAACGATAACAACAGTATGCGATACGTGAACCTTGATCCTGGCTTTAAAACATCACAGCTCTAGAAGTCATTTTGGTGACAAGAGGAGAAACTGAAATGAACCTCAGCTCTCATGGCCCTTCAGAGCCTCTCCTAACTGAAGACACGCTACTGCATCAGTGCACCACCATTATCCCCCTCTGATGGAATACACACCTTACTGATTTGCTTCTTGTCTACCTCCCTCCCTGAGCCCTAGGGATTTTTGTTTACCTTGCTCACTAGTACCTCTCCAGAGCCTGGCACACAGTAGGTGCTCCATAAATATTTGCTAAGCGAATGATCACTGTACATATGGAGGTGACAAAAAAAAGTATACACATTTTAAGAGATGCTATCGTTGTTCGCAGCCACCGCCATACCACCGTGGCCCTCCAACGCCAGCACCGCCTCTAGCTCGCTGAGCTCTAGCCAAAGAAGGGGTTAGTTAAGTAAGGAGGTCTTTATACCACAGCATCTGGTGCGAGAAATTGCTCCAGACTTCAAAACAGATCTGCGCTTCCAGAGCGCAGCTACTGGTGCTTTGCAGGAGGCAAATGAGGCCTATCTGGTTGGCCTTTTTGAAAACACCAACCTGTGTGCTATCCATGCCAAACATGTAACAATTATGCCAAAAGACATCCAGCGAGCACGCTGCGTATGTGGAGAGCATGCTTAAATCCACTGTGATGGGAAACATTTCATTCTAAAAAAAAAAAACCTCTTCTTCCTGTTATTGGTAGTTCTGAACGTTAGATTCCTCCCACCATGGGGTCAGAAGGTACCCAAGTATATGATTGTGAGTGGAAAAAGAGGGGACAAAAATCAGGTATTGGCAGTTTTTCCATTTTCATTTGTGTGTGAATTTTTAATATAAAAGCAGGGATGTAAAGCATTAATGCAAGTCAAAATGAACAAAGTGAACAAGTTTCAGTGGTTCAACTTTATAACAATTATATGCAAACCTGTTTAATTTTTCTGGAAAAAAAGAGATGCTATCTATGTATTGCTTTTTGAAGTTGAATTAAATTCTGGTAGCAATGTGTAGAATGACGTTTGCTCAGCTGGGTTTCCACCCTTTTATTTGACTGTCCTGCCCATTGCATAGTGACGCTAGCTGTCCTGTCACATGGTGATTGTAGCATTCATTCGATTAACACCATCTTTTGAGTGAATGTCCTACTTAAAATGTGTATACATTTTTTGGCACTCCCGAATGATTCTACAATTTGCCCTTTTCATCTTACAATAAGTTTCTAGATTGATCCAGGTTAATAACCATTACACTGGTTTCATTCATTTGACCTGCTGTTAGTATTGCATCATATGATTCACACCTTATTGTTTTCATTTTCCTAACGATGAATATCTTCAGTCTTTCACTATTCCAAGCAATGCTGCAACAAACATTGTCATATGTGTCTAAGAATTTCTCTAGAATTGGCATCTGGGAGTGGAATCGCTGAGTCAAAGGCCCTGCACATCCTCAGCTTTACCAGATATGGCAAAATAGCTCTCCAAAGTGGTGATACCAATGTACACTCCCACACGCTCCTGTTTCACCACATCCTTACTAGCACAGTGTTGTCAGATTTTTATGTATTTTTTGTTTATCTAATGGGTAGGTACAGATTACATTTTTAAAATATAATATAAAGTTTATTGAGCATTAATTTGACCAGAAGTACGCTAAAGCCTTTATGTGCATTATCTCAAATAGTCTTTGCAACAATTCCATAAAGCACCAGCCCCATTGTAGAGAGAAGAAACTGAGGCTCAGGGTTGAGCACCTTGCTAAGGTTGCCCAGCAAATACAGAGTGAAACTGTCATTGAACCACAATGACCAGAACCACAGCCTGCTTCTTAACCACATCTCTCATGCCTCCTATCTTCAATTTTTTGTTATTTTTTTGTCTTGAAATTTTCTATATTGAGCAAGTGCTGCTTTTGTAAGAAACCAGAAGCTTTATTCCCCGCCTCTGCCCAGGCAGTGGAGCAAAGAGAAACCTGGTCAGGACTCTACAAACTGGCCTGGGGCTCACAGCTCCTCTCACGCCTTCTGTCTGTCTCCTGTGTGCCCTTCTGAAAGAGAAAGGAGCTTCTCCCCAGACTGAGAGGGGGAGGGTGCATTCTCTGGGGCCCATCTCAGGCTCTTGGGAAGCCCCCTCAATCCCTAGGACCCTGCCAGCTGGCCCCACTCACCATGTCTGGTTGGTGCTGGGGTCTCGGTGCAGAAGGGAACTGAGCACAAAAGGTGCGTCTCCTTCGGGTGTAACCCAGGGCCGGGCTACATCCAAATTGAAGGCTTCCAGGGGAGCCAGGCCTGTGGGGAAAAGGAGAACATTTGATGAAAGAGTTCTTTTAGCTCCCATTACCTGTGGTGTCATTAACCCCGTTTTACAGCTGAGAAAAATGAGGCTCCTCGAGAATCTTTTTTCATGAGAGTGGTACTGGACACAGGTGTATCTGACCCATAGCCTCTTCTCCTCCTACCAAATCAAGCTGCACCAGCACCAGTCTCCTCCTCCAAGAGACCTTCCCTGACTATCCCTGAAAAAGTGCTTCCTACCTCCTACTGTCACTTTCTGTATCTGTCACAAAGCACATAGTCATCACTGTGTATTGTACCAAAATTGGACTATAAGCCCCAGAAAGAGGGCCTGCATATGTTCTGTCTGTGTATCCCCCTTCAAGTGACCCAAGAGAAAACATGTTCTCAAAGCTACCTGCACAAGAATGTTTATAGCAGTTTTATTTATAACAGGCTCAAACTGGAAACAACACCAACGTCCATCAACAAGAGAATGGATAAACTAACTGTTGCATATTCATACAACACGAGTAAGAAGAAATGAATAACTGGTACACACTGCATGTTGGGTATATCTCAAAAATAATTATGCTGAGTAAAAGAAGCCTTACATTAAAGAGTATCTACTGTATAATTCCATTTATATGGTGGTTAGAACCAGCAAAACTAATCTATAGTTTTTAAAAAATTGCTTGGGGGAATGGGAGTTAACTGGGAAGGCATTAGAAGGGGTGATGGATGGAAATATCCTATATCTTGATAGGAGTTTTGATTACAAAGGTGTGTACATTTGTAAAAATACACTGAATGGTCCACTTAGAATTTGGGCATTTCACTGTATATAAATGCTACCTTTAAAAAAAAGAGACAAACTTTGAACTCTAGTTGATATGTATGCTGAAATGCTTAGGATTGATGTATACTAGATGTCTGCAATTTACTTTGAAATGCTTCAAAATATAAGGTGGCTTGATGGATAGATAGACAGATATATGTGAAAAAGCAAATATAAAAAGTGTGGACAAGCCGGGCTTGGTGGCTCAGCCTGTAATCCCGCGCCTTGGGAGGCTGAGGTGAGAGGATTGCCTGAGCCCGTGGGTTCGAGACCCGCCTGGGCAACTTGGCGAGACCTCATCTCTACAATAAATCAAAAATTAGCTGAGCATGGTAGCGCACGCCTGTAGTTCCAGCTACTTGGAAGGCTGAGGTTGAAGGATCGCGGGAGCCCAGCAGGTTGAGGCTGCGGTGGCCGGGAGCGGCCACTGCACTCCAGTCTGGGCGACAGAGTGAGACTCCAACTCAAAAAAAAAAAAAAAAGTGTGGACAATATGTGGCTGCCCACTGCATAATTTTTCAAATTTTATATCTATTTGAAATTTTTTATTAAACCTCTTTGAGGAAAGACTGATATTGACAGATTGCCCCCAAAAGAGGCTGTGCCAATTCGTGCTCCAACAACAGGATGGGAGGTTCATTTCCCCACAACATTGCCTGAACTGTGTACTGATCTTTCATCTTTGTTTTAAGAATAGCCCATCGCCGGGCTCGGTGGCTCAGCCTGTAATCCCGCGCCTTTGGGAGGCTGAGGTGAGTAGATTGCCTGAGCCCGCGGGTTCGAGACCCGCCTGGGCAACTTGGCAAGACCTCATCTCTACAATAAATCAAAAATCAGCCGGGCACAGTAGTGCATGCCTGTAATTCCAGCTACTCGGAAGGCTGAGGCGGAAGGATCACCGGAGCCCAGCAGGTCGAGGCTGCGGTGGCCGGGAGCGGCCACTGCACTCCAGTCTGGGTGACAGAGTGAGACTCCAACTCAAAAAAAAAGTAAAAAATAAAAAATAGAAAAATAAAAAGTGGGCAAAAGACATGAATAGACACTTCTCAAAAGAAGATATACGGGCAGCCAACAGACACATGAAAAAGTGCTTAGCTTTTCTCATCATAAGAGAAATGTAAATCAAAACCACACTGAGATACCACCTAACCCATTAAGAACGGCTATCATTAATCAAACAAACAACAACAGATGCTGGCAAAGATGCAGAATAAAAGGAACGCTTTTACCCTGCTGGTGGGAATGCAAACTAGTGCAACCTCTTTGGAAAACAGTGCAGTAATTTCTGAAAGAACTAGAAATTGACCTTCCATATGACCCAGCAATTCCCCTATTGGGAATATACCCAGAGGAACTCAAATGATTTTACAAAAAAGATACCTGCACACGTGTGTTTGTTGCAGCTCTATTCAAAATAGCAAAAACGTGGAACCAACCACGTTGCCCATCGAAGTTGGATTGGATAAAAAAATGTGGTACATATACACAATGGAATATTACGCAACCGTAAAGAAGGACAAACATATGGACTTTGTGGCAACTTGGATGGATTTAGAGTCAATCATACTCAGTGTATGTCACAGAAACAAAGAACAGAATACCATATGTTCTCACTCATAAGCGGACCTTGAACAATTATAATACTATAAGAAAGGGATTGCCAGTAGTGGGAAACTGTCATGGGAGGGGGGTGGGATTGGCAGTTGAGGGAAACTGCTAGGGGAGGGAGGGGCATACCTCACCAACAAGAGTACCTGCATAATCAACATTTGTGTACCTAAACCTGAATTGCATCCCACATCTTTATGATTAAAAATAAAATAAATAAATAAATCCTGACAACTAAAAAAGTGTTAAACCCTGCACAGGCCAAACAAAACACTGCAGTCTGTGACTTTTGCCTTAAAATTTAAGAGGCCTTGACACTCTAGATGCCTAATAAATATTTGTGCATAAATAAATAAAAAAAAGTTTGACTCTGCTTATTAAATTGAATGGTAAATGAATTTGTTCTTCTAGCCTTCTCTTTTGCCATAAATTCTCTTGGAGCACATTTGTCTACTTGCTTTTCTTTTGCCACTTTTCATAGCATAAAAAGAGTACACATGAGTATAAAAGAAGTTTGTGGTAGGATTACAGTAAATTTTAATTTTTTTATATAAAATTTAACTATAACAATTATGTATTACTTGGGTGATAATTTTTTTAAAAACATCAATTTTCTATAAGTTGTAAGCATTTCATATATTTGCTTATCCTGAATACCGTGCATCTGCTACAAATGATGTAATTTGAATATGATGAATATTATTTTATCTACTCTATTTTCCTTAGATTCAATTCAAAACTTGAAACATTTACTGAATTAAAATTTTAATGAAACACTTATCTTTGCTTTCAATAGCAATTGTTATTAAGTGAATGGTTACTATTTTAAATTAGGCATTATGCAATGAATTCATGGAAGAAGCCGTTTGTCCAGATTTAACAGACAAATTTCATGCTGTCAGAATAAAAGCATGTAAAGAAAACCCAAAGTAATGAACATGTAAGCAACAAAATCTGAGGTTTGTAAAATGTATTTGTATATAAGATTAGAGCAACTGCATGTTGTGAGGCAGCTATCTGATAGGATGTTGAGACTGTTTAAAGAGAATAAACATTATTGTTTTTTTCTCTTATTTCCACTGTATGAAGCCAGGTGTCAGAGAAGTTGGGATTTTTTTAGGAACAGAGACTATGAGAAGGTTTGGCTAATTAAATAAAGATGGTATTTGAGAAATGCTGCAAAGTCTTTGGAAAAGGTGCAAAAATAATCTATAGTTCTAGAGAAAGAAGCTGCAAGCAAATTTTTGTAATGGGAAAGAAAAGATCAGATTGGAGCACAGAAAAAAACAAGAGTCCTTGAGTCTGCAAACTCTGATCAAACAGAGACTGGGGACTTTGTATATGACCCTACAGAGAGGCTGAACTCTTTGCTCTGTCCAGAGAAGCTGATTCAACGGGCCTGAGGATGCATGAAGAAATCACTGCATTCTTCGGCAAAGAAGTGAGTTCTTCAGAAGGATGAGGAAGCTGGAAACATCATTATGAAAGTTGATTGTGCTTTAGATGACAATACATGCTTTATATTAAACACATTAAAAATAAGAGTGGATATTTTGGAGAAAAAATATTTTGGATACAAGTGAAAGGTATATCAAACCTGACAAAGAGTGACACTGTACTTTCCTTGGAAAACATTTACATTCAAGGATACATAAATGATTTCTAAATCAAGTATGCATTAAAGTAGAATGTGGAATTAAAAAAAAAAAGTTTATCTTACCATTTAGTCTTCAAAAAAATGCAATCACCAAAAGCTCAAACTCTTTTAAAGAGACAAAGAGTGCTGCTCTGAATTCAAGGGGTGTCTAGACATGTAATTAAACTCTCTCTATGGTCCTAACAAAAACTGTTTCATTGTGTAATGAAAGCTACTGCATAGTAATTTAGTTTAATTACAGCTATGCTGTGTTCAATGGGCTGTGTGTGGTTAATTGATAATGTCTCAGGAGTTGGTAGGAGGAAGTTTGAATCTCTTTAAAAATCTAACAGGACAAAGAAAAACCAGTCATTAAAAAAAAAAAAAAAGAAGAAAAAAATAGTATTCTGACTACGGTTTTCTTATTGGGAAGAAAAATTAAACCACATGAATTTTCTCTTTTCTACTCTCAAAAAAATTTAGAAACAATATGCATACATTTCACTTCAAAATGAATACTCTATATCTGCTTTGGAGACCTGCTACTACCATGTATCCTTGACCTCTACTCTATGATGTCTTCAGAATTGACAACAGATATGTGAGAAAATCAGTAGGTAACTACTACCTCCCATGACCAGATCATCAGGATTGTCTCTGCTAAGTCTTGATCTGTGGAGCATCCCAGGATCAGAGGCATTCATTTCAGACAAAGGCGCCAAGCTCTGGGGTCTCTTAAACACTCTTATTTATTCTGGAGTCATTCTTGATATTTTTTCCTCACTAATCTTGGCCACTCGGTCATAATTCTGTCTCCAAATATATCTCATATCTGTTTGTTCTTTTCATTTACATTGTTGTTGATTAGCATGGTCCTTCATATTCTCTACTGGTACTACTACATTTGTCCTTTAACCACCCCTATATATTCATATACCTACTCTTCCATGTATTTAATTTAATACTCTTCCATGCATTTAATTTAATAATACTCTTTCTAAATGTATTTTATAAAGGTTCTTGAGATAGTATTGTTCATTCCACATACTCTTTCAGAATCTTGACACTCCATTATCTGGAAGTGGAGTCTAATTCTCCTTCCTTTGAATCTGAGTGGGATTATAACTTGCTGGTAAGCAACAGAATGCAGGGGAAATGACAGTGTCCAATTTTTGAGATTAAATCTCAAAAGTCAATGCAGCTTCATTCTTGTTTGCTTGATACTTATTTTTGGGTCCCTGGGCTATCAGGTTAAAAATTTGACTAACTTAAGGCCATCATGCTGCAAGAAAACTGGGCAACACAAACAAGCCAAGTGTAGTTCCAATCAACAGTCCCTGCTAAAACCTCATGTAATAGATATCATCAACTCCCAGACATGTAAATAAATACAACTCTAGATAATCCCTTTCTCCAAGTAATTAAGCCCTTAAAACTCTGAGTCTTCTCAGCTAAGACTCTAGACATTAGAGCAGTCCTGACCCAGAAAATATATGAACTTAATACAATGGCTGTTTTAAGCTGCAAAACAAGATAGTTTGTTAACACAACACCAGTAACTGAAACACTTCTTAACCCAGATTAATACCATCTTCTCTGTAAAATCTCCCTTTAATCCCGCAAGCAAAATTAATGCCTCCCATAACATTTTCTTTATATCCCTAATATAATACTTTAATGCTGTTATCATGTTTGTGTGCTTGTCTGAAAATACATTCTTTGAAAGCAGGATTTGTCTTATTTACCTCTATATTCTTATAATCTAGGCACAGGGCCAGGTAGGTAGTAGGTTTTTGATAAACGTTTGTAAAACCTACAAACAGGAGTGAATGAATGATTGGAATTATGGACTAAATAATGGTCTGTGGTAGACATCAACAAATAGACACAAAATACCAAGGGATAGCTAGAATTTACTCATAGATCTAGTGCATATTTACACTTAATAAACATTTATTAAATTAATAAAATGGTGGAACTACCTAAGCTGGGATAGGACAGCTCCTAATATGTTTGGGAGATGTCCTATGTCTATCACATTTCACCTAGAATGGCTCTGTGTTCAAGAAACTTAGCAAACTCAACTCATTCTGCTCTTTAAGGTTCTAACAATATCTAACCCTTGGGCAGCAGGCTGGAAAGTGAAATACAACACAAATTGATCAGTTCACTTTTGCAGTGCACAACAAAATTTACTCTAACATAATAGGTCTGTTAGTGATGAGTTCTATCAGGTTGTATATATCTGATAAAGTCTTCATTTTGGCTCCATTTTTGTATGCTATATTCATTGGCTTTGGAATATCAGGTTCCTAGGCTTTTTGTCTTCTTTATACATTGCTTTTATGATGTCATTCAAGTGTGTCTTAATTGCATCATTCTTGATGAGAAATGTGCTGCCACCTTTATCTTTGTTCCTCTCTCTTTTTTTGTTGGCTGTTTTATAATTTTCTTCTCTATGCTTGGTTTTTTAGAAATGTTGAACATTATGTGCCTTGGTATCATTTTCTTCATTTTTTTGTGGTGAGATTTGTTGATTCTTAGATGTGTGGCTTTATAAGTTTCATCAAATTTGAAAACATTGTGAATATTATTTCCTTAAATAATTCTAACTCCCATCATTTTTCAGTGACTCTAATTTTATATTATTAAGATTGTTGCAGAGCTTAGTGATGTTCATTTTGTCTTAAGTCATTTTTCTCTATGTTTTACCTTTGGTAGATTTTAAATGCTATGTCTCCAAGTTCACTATTCATTTGTTTAAGTATCTGCCGATAATTTCATCCAGTATATTTCTCACCTTGGATACTGTAGTTATACTATATTTTTCATCTTTAGATGTTTTATTTCAGTTTTTTAAAAAATGTTTTTCATAAATGTATTTAACATGCTCAATATTTCATCTACCTTCTTGAATATGTAGAATATAGGTATATTAACTATCTTAGTATCCTTATCTACTATTTTTTATTTGTGTCATTTCTAGGTCTGTTTCTATTGATCAATGTTTCTCCTGATTTTTTGCATTCCTTGTAATTTTTGACTGGGCATTGTGAATTATTGTGAATTTTATCTTGCAGGTGCTGGATAATACAGATGCATTTGTTATAGTCTTGTATTCTCTCTCTCTCTCTTTCTTTTTTTGAGTCAGGGTCTTACTCTGTCATCCATGCTGGAGTGCAATGGTAGCAAGATCATGAGAATCATGGCTCACAGAAACCTTGACCTCCAGGGCTTTGGTGATCCTTCCACCTCAGCATCCTGAGCAGCTGGGACTATAGGTAAACACCACCATACCCGGCTAATTTTTTTTTTTTTTGTACAGATGAGGTTCTCTATATTGCCCAGGGTGGTCTCAAACTCCTGGCCTCAAGCAATCCATCCACCTCAGCCTCCCAAAGTGCTGGGATTACAGGCATGAGCCACCATGCCCAGACCATGTTATATTCTTTAACTTTGTTCTGGATGAAGTTATGTTATTGGAAATATTTTGGTCTTTCTGAGGCTTGCTTTTAAGCATTTTTTTTTTTTACAAAATGATTTATTTTGTATACTTGTAATGTGTACTGCATACTGATCTTTTAATCTATTCCTGTAGGTTTAATTTTGTTAACACTGGTCATGACCCACTTAACTTTATTTCACAATCCCCAATAGTTCACAACCTGCTTTTTAAAAACCACCATTTAAAATAATAGTTTTCCTTTGTACATTGAGTATTTACAGTTCATCAAAACAGAAAGCATGATAATGAAAGTTGTAGGAGCTTCCAAAATTCAAGGATAATCAGAAATAAAAAGGTAAATGATAAGAATTTAATTACTCAAATTACCAAAATCATCATCTATGTGTACATGTGTGTATATTTGCATATGTATTTGTGTAGAACATCATAGATTTTTTTCTTTACATTATTTTTGTACTTATGGATGGATAATACAATACATTTGATTCAAAATTCAAAGACCATTTTGGGAGAATTTTAAATTTGTTTTTGACATAGGGAGAAGGCACATATTCTTTAAGACATGGGTTTGGGAATGAGTAGAAAGTCTACTAGGAAACTTAATTATAATCTTCAAGAATTCTAAGTAAGTTTTTTAAAATTTACTCACTTTGCCTATTGGGAGCTCAAATCCTCTGTGAGCCACAAGCATGCTCCCCTCCATTATGTGGGTCTTTCCCTAGCCTTGGATGGTTTCTTCACATTCGTCGTCTGATCAGTACTCTGTAGAAGATTTGATGGGTGGGGGCATCTGAGCTTTCCAGGGATCTCTCTCTGTGCATGTCTCTCTTCTCTGACACTCTGCTCTATGAACTCTAGTCTTCTTGGGCTTCTGGACGCCCAACTCTGCTTCATCTCAGGGAGGCTGTTGGGCTTCTCTTGGCTTCTCCCTCCATGCATAGCAGCGTGGAATCTCTCTTCAGACAGTTTTAGGGCTCATATTGTTTGTTCCTCCTTTCTCAGGGATTACTGTCCTCTTCTCTTTTGTTTCTCTTCTGTTTTGTTTTATTTTTGCCCATTTTTTTGTTGTTTTAGGGAAAAGTGCAAATAAGTTTCATTTTCTTTCATCTTGACCAGAAGCAGATATTGTTATTATTACTTCAGATATTTTAAATGTTTGAGATATTTTACTTGATACCTAAAATTGGAATTATCTTCAGTATTTGAGAGATTTTTGTGTCTATTACTGTTATTGGTGTCCCAGTAAATGCAGTTACAGAAAATAAGAAAAGTAAGAATTACAATTGAAGAAATTTTGCACTTGGTTTAATGTTGATCAGCCCTACATTTAGTTCAATATTTGTCAATATTTCTACCATATTCATCCACATGTTTCTAAGGTTTCTAATAGTAAAAAAAATGATTTAAGCTTGTTCCTTGGTTAATAAAAATTCTTCTCTATGAGAGTGTTTGAGAACAGTGCCATATATGGATTTAAAGTTGTAGAGATATAAATGATAAAAATCATGTGAAGAACATTAAAGAGAGTCAATAATACCTGCCTTGGATATAATCCTCTTGACAATTCTTAAATCTACAAAATAGTTAATGTTTCAAGAATTACTAAAGGTAATATTTTTCCTTCCAAGAAAAGATGACGTATCCATTTATTATATTCTATTATTTATATAACATTTATGTAATTTATAAAACAAATCTTTTAAGGTTTATTGAAACAGAATGATCACTTACCAAAGTAAAAAAAAACAAAAAACCTTGTTAAATAGATGAAAGGTATAATTATTATATAAAGATATCACTAAAGAAACCTGTTTAAAGAATTGATATAAGGAATTACATTGATGTTACTAATTTTTAAATATTAGTAGCAATACTAATATTTCTTTTGGTAATTAGAATATGCCAGGGTAATGATGCAAACATTATAAATCAACTTTACGTGTATATTTTTCTTGTTCAGAGATTCTCTGCATTCTATGACAATTATAAAGTCTCTCTTTACAGAGAAAAGTGATCAAGAAATTTGTTTTTCTGTGACATTTCATTTAAAGAGAACAGAATACATTTTTTACCAAAATTCGGAAGGCTTCAGTATGTTGAATTTGAAGTTAATTCTAGGTTTTAAGAAGCCTCGACTCATATATACTTTTAAAGATCATGTCCCTATATTAAAATATTCATTCCTATTAAACAATGTTTTATATTGTAATAATTCTAGGTAATCAAAGTACTTTAAAACAGGAACTTTTTAAACTCTCTTTTAAGGATTACTCTAGAAATTATAGGACCATTCTAGACCTTAAGAGATGATTTAGAGTTGGAATTCCAAACTCAAATTCCTTTAAAGGACAGGAAGATAACATAGGAGTAAATGAGTAAAACTTATATTTAAATGTTTTTATTTAATAACTTTTCTATAGTACTTAGTATATGACTAGCATTGTTCTAAATGATTTACCAAATACATTAATTCTCATAAAAATTCTATTATTTACATTTTATGTATAAAAATAGCAAAGTTAAATAATGTATTCAAGTTCATATAGTTAGTAGCAGTGCTGGGATTTTAATCTGCTTAGTCTGGTATGAAGTCTATAGTCCTAATCAGGAACAGTGGAGAGGTATATAGTAAATGGAAAAATCATGAGCAAACTCATATGGACTTTAATGCTAAGTTACTCAGCAATTTGCTTTCAAAAATTTGATGCTAAGAGGGCAAGAAAATCCTTTAAACAGGCCAAAACATTTCTGGACAGAAACTCTAGAACACCAGGCTACTCCCACATGGGAGAAAAATGGACATTGGAGATGCCTCTTTGGAGAAAAAGGAAATGTAATGTAGGAGGGAACATCACAGAGAAAATTTGGCAAGGACCCACTAATTCTGATTCTCTCATTAAAGGAAAAGCACAAAGCTTTTACCTAGTTTCCTCAAGTTATTGGTACCTTGCTCTCCTTTGCTGTCTTAACTTGGGCTCATTTAATAGAACTATGGTTCCTACAATTTTCACTTCTAAGGTTCCCTTTTTTTGTTTTTATGTAGTAGACATTGCTTAGTAAGTAATACTTAACTGGCCTGTCTCCATCTTGTTAATCAGGTAGCCCATAGAATGTCACGTTCTCCCTAGCTGCCAGCCAGAACTTCATTAATAGCAAAAAGATACCAGAATTACCACCATAAGGCAACATTTATAAGCCAAATCAAATAAGGTTAGGATTTTTGTTAACTGCTGCACCACCTTCAAAGGCACATATGTGATCTCCATAAAATATATTGAGATATTGAAAATTACACTGTAGCCCTTAACTAAAATTGTTCTAAAATTGTGGAATTTCTATCTGGGAACCAGGATGCCATTGGAGGGATATTTGGCTTCAATGTATTATATGCATCAATATTTGTATATCAAGTACTGTGAATCTTGCATTCTGTACTAAAAGAAGTAATCTAAAAGTATTTTCACAGAGAAATTTCTGGATAAGGCGCATATGAAGGATAATTGTACTGCTATTTCCCATCTGTGATGTCTACTTTTCTCTGCTTGAAGAATATAAAAGTTCACTTTAACATGCCATCTTGCCTTATAAATATTTACACAACAAAATTTTTATTTTTATTTGGCTGCACATGTTGTATAATTGATTGTTATTAACATTGCTTATGTGAGGTCTCAAAGTCAGTCCTTTTCAATATTGCATTATTTGATAAGATAAACAATATATAAAATAAGAAAAAAAGACTAGATAGTTCTTTTAAAAGAAAACTTGAAGTACTTAAAAAATAATTTGTTATGGCTTTTCAAGTACTTCACACATGAATACTAGATGTACTAATGATTTCAGAGATTCAGGGATTAAAAATACAAAAAAGTTGTTATTTCATTAAGCACCACACTATTCTTTAAATTGTCTGATATTGACCATTCAGGTTAAAATACATTGTAAAAAAGTACATATTCCTTTAGAACTCACATGACATATACCCATGGAAATAATAGAATTTTTATGAGAATTAATGTATCTGGTAATATATTTGGTAAAGCTCTCTCTGAAGAATTACTCTAGAAATTCTAGAGTTATTCTAGGAAGTCTAGAATTCTAGACCTTAGGAGATTATTTGGAGTTGGAATCTCAAACTCAAACACCTCTAAAGGACAGGAAGATAACATAAAAGTAAAGTGTTCACTTAACACAATAAAAATTTAATTTTTATTTGGCCACACAGTTCAGAATTAAAATTCCTGCGGTGATATTAAGGTAGAAACACAATAATAAAACCAAATTCAATAAATCTTAATACATTGCTCAACACATGAACATTTCATGTGAACATAAAAGCAGTTTATAGTGTTTATGGGGAATAAGATTTTAATTATAAGGCAAAGCTAAGTTATTTAATGCCAAAATAATTAGTTATATTTGTTAAAATAAACCATACTAATTCCTTTTAACCTATCTTTCTCATCATTTCTGGTACTTAAAAAAAGTTGGATGAATGAATCAAGAAATTCTTGAATCCTGCCAAACTGTGTGGTCTCAGTCTATTTGTAGCTAGAGTTAACTTTGAGGACAAAAAAAGGAATCTGCCCAACACAATACTGACAGTAGAGTTGGCAGGTGCTTGCAATTTGAAAGCACAGGGAACTGCTGCACCTGGAGTCACCCTGGTCACCAGCAGGCTCTGAAGTCACCTGTTTCAGGTGAGACCAACCTTAGCTGTCAGTCCACAAGGGCTGCACTTTATTCTATGACCCACCAAACTGGCATAAATGGACAACTATTTGTGAGGAAGTATAATAATTGAATGAAAGTTGCACGTGGCTACAAAGAATTGAATAAATCTTCTATCCAATCTCTTACTATTTACTCACATCAGAGATGTTCACTTTTGGATTCTTTTATCATTTCAGATATTGACTATGTAGAGAGCTAATTGAACCTGTAAGAGTTACACCTGTGGAGCTATTATTATTCCCACCTACTCTTGCCTAGAAAAGAATAGAATGTGCATATTCTTAACTTATTTGAGACACATTTAAAATTTAATTACAGCATGTAGAGTGATTCTCTCTCATTATGGCAAATACGTGTTTTCAAGAACTGAATCATCCAAGAGTAAAAAAAAAAAAAAGGAAAGGAAAAATAAACACACACACCTGCTGCAATGCACCTGTGTCTTTAAAAGATGTGTGACTTTTTTTTCCTGTTATGGGACTTTAAAAATGGATGTATTGCACCTGTCTTGTTTCAGTCTTAGCCCCTAAATTCCTGCCATGCTTAGTCCTTTCTGCCTGCTCATCTGTGTCCTTAGCTTTTGGCCCAATATAATCTATAGCAGGGTATGGTACTGGGAGGCAGACAGCAAAAGAATTAAAAATTTAAACTCTGAAGTTACCTTTTATTTTGGTTTCTAAATATTCTTGTTCTAAGCATCCTGATTCTGCCACTAGCCAACTGTGTGATATTGGGAAAGTGACTTAATCTCTCTGAGTCTTGGTTTCCTCATCTGTGAGATAAAATTGTATGAAAAGCCTGAGAGCCTTACAGGTGTAAAGATTCAATGAAATGATGTACTTAAAACTTTTAGCTAAAACTTGGTCCACAGTAGGTGCTTAATGAGTCATGGTAGTGATGTGTGGGATTACTTATTACTAAGATCGTTATTGTTAGGTCTTGGTCACATGTTAGGTCATGGTCCCTATCCTCCTCCCTAAATTCTATCTTCTTTCAGTTTTTAGCAGAATAGAGCAGAAGCATTTAGCTCCTTTACTAAATGGCCCATTATATGAAGAACTGAATGTATGAATGTTGTGAATCAGTGTGCAACAAGGCTCTCCCTCAGTGATATTCAACTTATAATAAGACTGTATTTCTGGAATTCTGCAGGATTCAGTGCCATTAAGTCTTGAGTGTGGCAAAGTTTCTGCAACAGCAATTTCACAGGCAAATGTTAGGAAGATAATTTGAAAGTTAGATACTGTGGTTCTGGAATGATTCCAACATTCAAGGGAACATTTCAAAGGATAAATCACACAGATGGTCCGAACCTATAGCACATTCAACGTATTATTCATAGAAATGTATGATTTTTAATGTTAAATTTTGAGAAGCAGAAACCAAGACTAGAGTGCAACGTGTATTTATGAAAAATTATGTTGTTCAACCTGGGTTTTTCCTGTATATATCATATCAAATTCTAAAAAATTAGATATCTTTTCCAAAATGTAGTGAAATATGCCATGTGTCTTTATTTAGATTTTTAAAAGCCATTATTTTTCATGGAAAGTACTCTCCTGCAGAGCTAGATTACTACTATCATTTTAAAAAATAATGTGATGTAACAGTTTTTGAATAATTAAACATATTCGGAGTCTTATTGTTCTATAGAAACCATGGATATAAGGCTAGTTCTAAAGTATTCCCAGCACTCAAAATGCTGGAATCCTAAACAAGTTTTTGTAAATAATTAGATTCAAGTCAATGAATATTTATTGCGCTTGTTCTGTGCCATGAATACAAAGGGGTGTATGGAAGGGGTAGATGGTAGAGGAAAAGGATGACAGATATAGATGAATAAGTCATCATTCCTAGTCTGGCGATAACCCAACCTATCACAGAAGACTTGCCATGTACAACTTATCATAATACAATGTGGTGAGTGCTACACATTAAGTGGTACAAAACGTCGCAGGAGTTCAGGCGAGAAAGTGAATTTGTTAAAATTCTGAATTTATAACTCTCAGGAAGAGAAAAAGATAAAAATAAATGTATGCACTTAGCTTCAGAATTTATTACAGGTGAAGGAAGGAGAGTGTAGGGCCTTAGATTAGAGATAGCTTTCAGATGTTCTCTAAGAAATAGGCTAGGAAGTCTTAGAAACCAAGATAGCCCAAATGTCCTATCTACTTTGATTTTAAAAGATAAATGGGCTGGGCACTGTGGCTCATGCCTGTAATTCCAACATTTTGAGAGACCTAGGTGAGAGGATTGCCTGAGCCCATGGGTTTGAGACCAGCCTGGGCAACTTAGTGAGACCTCATCTCTACAATAAATCAAGAAAAATTAGCTGGGCATGGTGACACTTGCCTGTAGTTCCAACTACTTGGAGGGCTGAGGCGGAAGGATCGCCTGAATCCAGCAGGTCGAGGCTGCGGTGGCCGTGAGTTTGCCACTGCCCTCCAGCCTGGGTGATAGAGTGAGACTCCGACTCAAATAAATAAATAAATGAATAAATCCAGAAAATTATTGAAAGCCCATTAGACTGCTTAAATTAACGGACCTTTGAACAGATGAAGACTTAAGAGATCCAGAATCTCAAAGGTCAAGAAAGAAGACTTCTACAGATGCGCTGCTATTGTAGTCAAGCTTAGAACAGGAGTTTTAACAACCTGAGTTTCATTAGTGAGTGACTATGCAAAGGCCTGTCTCTCCCAGCTTCAGTTTGTTCACAATTGTAACATGGGAAAATACTATCACTGCCTGTTTGCAGAGGTAAAGAGACATGAAACACGGGCAAGCACCTGCACAAGTTATCGAACTTCAAGTATAAAGAAGTCATTCTTGGAGTTCTAGGCAGAAGAGAGCAAATTATCTATAAGAAAGAAAAATATCAAGTTGGTGTCAGATTTCTGCAAAGCAAATTTCAGTCAAGAATAATACAAAGGAATGTGTATAGAATACTGTGGTTAGGACCAAGTGTCCCAGAAATATTATAAGATGTCCTAAAGCAATCATTAAAAGTTATGAAATAACTTGAAGAATATAATGCTAATCTTTCCTGAAAAGAAAACAAAACAAGAAAAAAAAAAAAGCAAAATAGAACAACTATTCAATGATTAAATCCAGTCAACTAAGAATGAAGATAAAAAAAGACAGATTAAGAGGAGTTTTCCACTTCAGTGCACTTGGAATTGTGTGAAGGTGTTTATCTTCTTTTGCATTTAAAGTATTTGGGCTCCTGCTGTCATTTAGTGTGTTGAGCCCAGAGACACTAAACATCTTTGAAGAGCTGCCCTGCCTAAACAAAACCAGTGTTCCCATTGAGAAAACTCTGCATCTTAGTCAAAGTTAAAGGACTTGAATTTGTGAGCACCCCGTGTTCGGGAGCTACATACTTGTGATGGTAGTGAAGACAGTAACTAAAACCAGAAAACCAAGTGAACCTTCCTTTTCCATGACTGGCACAATGTACATAGACTCTTACTTATGGTTTATGAGGGATACAGATACATTATTTCAGCATCTTCCCAAATGAAATTTTCTAGGACCCATATTCTCCTTGAAAATGCCAAAATATCAGTTATAAGACCTAAGCATCACAAAACTGCATGAATGGAAACTAACATTGAAAGCTCATCACAAAATATCACATAATAAAACATAGTTTCCAATGACAAAAAAGGTTGAAGTGCAAATACAAAAATATATCATCAGGGTATAATATAACAAACAACCAGAAGTCAGAAAATTGAGGTAATATATTGATAAGATGTGTTGAATTATTAGATAACTTGACACTTAGCAAATGTACAACTATGCATGCTTTTAAAAGCATTTGTCATGGAGATCTTATCACAAAATATCAAAATATCTAGAAATTTCCTAGAATAATTTTGAGTTTAACAAGCATACTAACTTGCTAATTTCAAAACTGATAAATTAAATCTAATATGCATTTATTTAAAACAATTCCAACTGTTTAGCACTAGCCATTTGGAAGACTGGCTGAACACTTTAGTAGTTGTCTTTACTTTTGACTATGAATGTCCACTACATTTGGAAAATGCTATATATTCCACTCTAACTTTGAATATTAGTATTAATACAAATTTATTTAAAAGTATTATATTAATATATTATATATATGGTATTAATAACATTATACTATTAATTTATTAATAGTAATGTCCTAATTTCCCAACCTCTCAAATTATAATTAATTTAGTTAGCTAAGTTTCCTGAATATAACGATAGTTAATGGTTTTTGAATGCCTTCTATGTGTCTCACACTGTTGTAAAAAGTTCATATGCAAACTCACTGACTTTCACAGCATCCTTATTATTTATACTTTATAATTGAGACGTTCCAAGGTTCTTAAACCTGGTGAAAAGTGAAAAAATTTGAACCCAGGGAGTATGATGGTACATCCTATACGTTAAAGCTCTAAGCATCTTGAAATAGTCATATAGCCTTAAGGCTCACTCCTTTCTTATTTATCCATAACATTGTGCCCATTCATTTAAATTAACATCTTGGCCAGGTGTGGTGGCTCAAACCTGTAATCCCAGCACTTTGGGAGGTTGAGGCAAGTGGATTGCCTGAGGCCAGGGGTTTGACACCAGCCTGGGCAACTTGGTGAGACCTCGTTTCTACAATTAAAAAAAAAATTAGCCGGGCATGATAGCACGCACCTGTAGTTCCAGCTACTTGGAAGGCTAAGGTGGAAGGAGCTCTTGAGCCCAGCAGGTCGACGCTGGGGTGGCCATGAGCATGCCACTGCACTCCAGCCTGGGTGACTGAGTGAGAAGCCAACTCAAAAATATAAAAAATGGAAATAAATAAAATTAACATTTTCTCTGGATAATTCCATCTTTGTTGTTTAGCAATCTTTATTATTTTGTGGTTATAAAAGCAATAAGTGTTCATTATAGAGATGTGAGAGATTCTAAAATGCAGAAAATATTAATATAATCTAATATTCTTTTGCTGAGAAATAACCACTGTTAATGGTTTGATTTATTTCCAGTCTTGTGTGTGTGTGCGTGTGTGTGTGTGTGTATGTGTGTGTGAGAGAGAGAGAGAGAGAGAGAGAGAGAGAGAGAGAGAGAGAGACACTAACTGACTGGTCATATCAGTATGCATATGCTAGTTACTTTTCTATTTAATTTGTCTGAAGATTTTTTTTTTTGGTGTATCATAAAAGCTAAGAATCTAACTTTCATTCCACCACCAAATATTTAACCAATTCTCCTAACAGCACTCACTGGAATATCCTTTAGCTCTATTAATGTGGATGCCTCTATACAGTCATTTCTCAGTATACATAGGGGATTGGTTTCAGGTCTCACATAGATACCAAAATTCAGGAATGTTCAAATATTTTATATATAATGATGTAATATTTGCATATAACTTATATCTTCCTGTGTACTTTAAATCATCTCTAGATTATTTATAATAACTAATACAATGTAACTACTAGGTGGTTATATTGCATTGTTTTTTTGTGTTGTTTTTCTCTATTTTTATTTTTTCCAGATATTTTTGAGCTACAGTAGATTGAATCCATAGATGCAGAACCCACAGATACACAGGGCTGACTGTACTAAATATGTATAAAACTAGAGTTTCTTGCTCAGGTATCTATTGAATTCCATTGATCTTTCTTTGCAACACAGAATTCCCCACTTACCTGTGGGGGATACATTGTAAGACCCCTAGTGGATGCCTGAAACCATGGATAAACTGAACTCTGTATGTGCTATGCACGAATTTCTTTTCCCTTCTTTACTATTTCATGGATAGAAAAATTGTTCTTACTGTAGATTTTAGCAACCTCAGCATACAATATTTTTTCTTTCCTTCTTAAATCAAGAACTGTCACCTTTGCACTTAAAAAAAAACAAAAACACTTTACACCTTCTTTTTGGCATTCTGAATTGCCAGTATCTCTACTCTTGGGTTTGAGGGCCACTATGAAGTAAAATAAGGATTCCTTGAACACAGGTACTGTGATACGGTGACAGTTGACCTGATAACCAAGACAGCTACTAAGTGACAAACCAGCAGACAGTGTATACAGCGTGGATACGCTGGACAAAGGGATGATTTATGTCTCGGGAGGGAGGAAGCCAGAGGGAGCCACATTTCATCACGCTACTCAGGATAGTGTGCAACTTAAAGTTCATGAATTGTTTATTCCCAGAAGTTTTTCATTAAGTAAGTTTAGATGGTAGTTGACTGCAGGAAACTAAAACTGTGGAAAGCAAAATCTCAGATGAGAGAGGTACTACTGCACTACATTTTTATATCTGGAAGAGAAATTTCCTCCTTATTCTTTTTGTGTGTAGGACTATTTGCCTAGATTAATTTTAAAATTATTCTATTGGATTAAAAAACATCTCAGCTGAAATATTAACAGCATTAAATTAATGGGAAAGAATGACATCTCTAAAATATTTGGCCCTTAGGAATATGGTATATTTCTCCTATTATGTCTTTCTTTAAATGTTGTAATTTTATTTACAATCTCATTCATTTTTTGATAATTTATTATGAGCTATTTGATATTTTAGTATTAGTATAGACATATTTTTATTGCATATTCTAACTTATTTTCCTATTATATAGGCTCAATATTGGTTTTTACATATTATTTTTTATTTGACTACAATATTTTCACTGGTTCTAAGAGCCAGTAGATTTTCTTTGTTTTTCTAAGAATACCATCATATCATCTGCAAATTATTATTTCATTTTATCCATTTCTTTGTATTTCCACTTTATGTCTTATCACCCTGGCTCAAGCTAGTAGAATGATAATTAACAGTGGTTACAGAGGCATTTTTGTTGTGTCTTTGATAATACTAAAGATGCTGGTTCTAGTGTTGATTTAAATCATTATCCTGGTAATGAACTGTGGATGGCGATGCTGTTGCTGATGAGAGGTGGAGTGGGAAAGAGGAGGGAGATGTTACAGTTTAGCCTAACTGGGTAGATTTCTAGGTTCAAGTGTATTCGGCTATGCTTTGATGGCCAGAATCAGCATGTATGAAGAACTAATGTTTTCTTACTGAGAGTCAGGCAAGTAATCTAGGCTGAGTAATAAAGCTTAAGGGTTTTGAGGGGGGACAAAGCTGAAGTTACCAACACCTCAGTCACTTGTTTAGCCCTGGACCTGACTACTAGTCCAAAGTCTGACCAACAGCAAGGGAAGAGTTGTGAAAATTGGGAGCAAATTTGCTTCAGAAATAGAATTCTGAGAATTTTTGATATATGGTGTTCTCCCTATCATGAGTTTTGCCGATAATTTTTAATTGACCATTATCTATAAATCTGCACAAACATTTTTAAATTTCTAATTTATTATCATGTTTATTTTATGTAATTTTTTATACTTTTGTTTTTATTCTCTGACTTAAAATTATATGGAATTTTTATTTGTTTTATTTTACCTTAGTTTTCTCTAGTGATTTAGAAAATATATCTCTAGTTTTTAAGTATATGGGTAGTGATGTTTATATCACAAAATACTTCAACATGCTTTTTATGTTTATTCATCCTCAAGAATATAAACAAATCTACTGATTCTCTCCTATATAAGATATGCTGAACTATAACATTTCTTAGCTTTTATTATTATATTTGAGTGTTTTAGGTTTAAGCATATTTTTCACATTACGAATCTTCTATTTTAAATTTTTTTGACAATTACATTCAGTTTCATAACACTATTTATAATTATTATAGCTTTAGCTGCATATTACATTTAACAATTGCCTCAGTCTTTTATGACAATTTCCCCATTTAAAACCTTATTTTTATTTATTAGTTGACTGAAATATATCATTAAAATATTCATTTCCCACTAAAAAGTTAATGTTAGACAGACTTTCTGAGCATAGAATTTTCAGAATATTTGCTGTCTTTACGTATGAACAGCTATTTAGTGGGCTATAGAATTCATGGATTACAATTCATTCTTCCGTAAAGACACTTGTTCTAATGTCCTCTATTGTTTAATATGGTTTGGGGTCTAAGGCTTGTTTGATTTTGTTTCTTTCAATACATTGTTTATTTCCTTCTAGCATCTGTTTAAAATGTTGCCATTATTATTAAGATATTCCAAAAAGACAGACTAAATCTGGGTATTTATCAGCCTAGCCAGTTTTTACTAAAATAAGCCATGGATTTACTTTTTTCGGCATGAAAAGACTGTCTCATATTCTTGACTACTGTCTCTGTTTCATAGATTGCTCATCTCTTCTTTGGGAAAATCAGTTTCCTTAGACTGTTCCCTATCTATCATCAACTTTTTTATTGGTGGTATCTTTTTTAAATTTTCTTCCTACATCCTGGGAAAGTTTATCACATTTAACATCCAAATAAGTCACTCAATTGCCTACAACTTCAATTCTGCACTTCACTATTTTAAATTCAGATTTCAATTTTTTATTTGGTTTTTGCTATCTTTTATTATTGTATCAAGCTTATCATTTATGCTACTACCTAAGAAGAGCTTAATTTTCATTTCAAGCTGGTGATTTACCAATAACTTGTTCAACATCAAGTTTGTTTCAATGTCAAAATATATGAATCTTTTAGAATAAAGCAGATGTTTTAAAAAGATCTTTTCCACACCCTTTTAACGTGCTTTTCCAAAAGTATACTGTTACTCTATATCTTGGAAACATTTCTTCTTGCTCTTGTATTTTAAAATATTTTTAAGTGTCCATTTTAAAAATTATTCTTTACTCAAACTTAATTTAAAAGAGATGCAAGTCTAATGTTTGCCAGTAGATAAGACAAGTGGAATCTACTATGTGATCACCACCTTTACAAAGGTCCAGTGAATCAGCTCTAGTCACATTTCCAGCCTTTAGACATTTTCTATCAGTTGTGGTTTGGCTGCACAGACGAGGAATCATCTGCTCCTCCACCTGACTATGGGGAATTTATTCCTGAATAATTTGGAGCAATCTGTTGTCGCCTCTTGCCTGGAACATTACATAAGGATTGACAGCTCTGAGAGACTACTTCCATAGTTCCTGCTGCCTTTTAGCCCAACTTGGAACTGCTGTCACATTCCAGGTCCCTCACTGACTCTTTTGCATTTATGAAACTTGTAGTCCAAGGTTCGCTATGATGGAGAAGAAAGGATTTGAAACAGACTTGGCTCTTGGAGAAAGCAGCTCACATAAAGTAAGACATTGGATGCTAGCTCTCTATCTATGGCCCATGTCTGTGGCAAAAGATCTTAGTAGGTATGGGTGAGAACACCCTAGTCTCCTCCTCCTTGGTTCCTCTGTCTTGCCTTAGGATCTATCTTTAATTTGTTCAATGGTAATCCTTTTTATAATTTGGAAGCTTGCTGATAAATGCTTGTTGTTCCCAGAAGCATTAAAACTCTGAAACTTTTCATGTGTGTTTTCATTGAACACAATCAAAAAATCTGAGAAAAGGAAGCACCAGGATATACCTTCTTTCCTATCCTGGAAATGCCAACACCTCTATTTTACATGATTCTACTTATATATAGGAAGTGTGAAGCTATTGTTATTTAATAATAATAAAATAAAAATTCCATGGCCAAAGAATGAAGTTAACAGACTATTATTATAGTATTGCCTGAAATCTCTCCTTCTGACCCAGAAATAAAATATACTCTACCTGATTACTGCAGAGAACTGTTCATTTTTTCAACACTGCTCCTGAAGTAGCCATTCCCAAAATAAAAATTCATTTTTTATGGGTCAAAGAATCATAAATAGTAGACTCACATCACTCCATATAATATAAAATAGGACGTCATTCTTTCAAGAGAGGGAATAGTTCAGTTTTTTGGCAAATAACTATTACCAAAGAGCAAGTAAATAAATAACTTTCCTACTTCCATCTTTCAATAAAAAAATCAATGAAAGAACAGCACAGACATATAATAAGTTCATGGGATTTTAACCTTAGTCACTCTTTACCGCCCTCAGAAAGAAATACACATACAAAGAAAGGATCACTGTTCCCCTTCAGACCACAAGACTTTGATATTTCCCACACAATTATTTTTTCTTAAAACAGGATCCTTGTCAAAGGAATTTTCTAGCTAAAAGTTCTTCCCTTGTGGTCTATAGTAGGTAGAGGTTACATATCTAAATATGTAAAGAAAAAATCATCCTCTGAGGGGAGCCCATTGTGGGTGACAGAATTCTTTGCCTATGATTTCAGCTTTTTGAAGCATTCAAGGAATCAATAATAGTTGAACTGAATTGCTGACATCATCCAACATTTATAATGCCCTGAAATAACAAAAGTCATTTGTAATCATTGACATAATATTTTGTGTATGACAGGCAGAATTTGATGTCTTGATATCATTATTATCATTGGTGATAATATATGCAAAAACATTCAGTGAGAAATATAATTTCTTCCCCTGCCCAGGAATTGTTTTTAGATCTCCAATTTCCTAATATTTATCTATAATTTCATAATGTAAATATCTTTCTGCTCCACCATTTCTTTCAAATAAAATATTTATTCTCTGACTCACTAGTCTACTTTATTCTATGTCTATAAATCAAAATATTAGAACATTAATGGAACTGTTTGTTATTTCTTCTCTGGTAGCTATGCTCTCTCAATTCTTAGTAAGAATGTATGAACGGTTTTGCTTTTTACTAGTAAAATTATTGTGGTGTTTCAATGCTTTGAATCTTACATTAATTAAAACCCATCCTCCAGAGATCAGTATTCAAATCTGAGTAAGAAGAGACAAAATCTCCCCAGATAAAGCAATGCAAATACCATAGAAACTGACAGATTTTAGACAAACAACAACAAAAATCTATATTTTCTGTTTTAACCTCTCATTGCTTAATTGAACTCAACATATTTATTGAACTTAAGAACGAATGATATTCACAGAAACAAGGAACAAATGGTAGAAACAAGTTTATTTTAAATACCCTTAAACCTCATTGTCCCTTCAAATCATACCTAATCCTGATTTAGCAGGGCGTGGGTATGTGTTTGATAGTCAGTGAAATTCAATTTTAGAAATTTGTGGGACCAGAATCTTTTTTATCTAGAAGTCTGCTCTTTATGTTATGTTTAAATGGATAGAAAATTATACAACTTGCTCTGACCACAGAATCATTATCAGCATATACTCAAAAAGTTTATTAAGGAAGGAATTCAGTATCTCTTTGCTTCAGGTAACAGGACATAGAACTTAAAGTGGCAGAAATATTGAGAAACTGTTATTATTCTCTAGGAGATATCAAGTAGGAGAATTCAAATAGTGTCATTTTTTTTCTCCCTTCGTCAAGATGAGTTATGTTTCCCTTCATAATTATAAGACAGCAAAATAGTTTCCAGCATCATATGCAGACCCAATTATGCCAGTGAAAAAAAGAGAAATGGCTTTGCCTCCCTTGGGTCTACTTTTACTATTGGAAAACTTTTCCTAGAAGTCTCTAGCAGACTGTCACTCAGAATCCATAGTGCAAGATCAGGTCATATGACCTTGCTATAGCTGCAAGTAGGCTGGGAAAAGAACTTCTGGCACCTTCTGTCTTTCTAAAAGGCAGATGGGCTATTCCAACAGGAATAGGAGGACAGAGTGGAAGACAGCTTTACTATATCAGATAATGTAATGTTGAATAATTTATATAAAGCCTCTTATGTATAAACGTTATCAAGCATATTCCTTGGTAATAAACACAGATAGCAATTTATTTTAGTGTTGCCTCTTGTTTTGATTTCATTGACTTCTAGAATCATGCCATGCACTTGAGTAGACTATGAACATTTTAGAAAACTCTGAGAGTAGAAACAGAAACTTAGAGAATTTATTTTTGTTTTCAAATAACTTCCTGTACAATTTAGTAATTGCCTCTCAACTTTAAATCCAGTCTTCTATAGTCAACTTTATGACGCCTAGATTTGAATATCAGGCCACATTTCTCCTTCTCCTGTGGTTCCCTATTTGGCTATGCCATGAGAGGGAATGGAGGAGAGAGAGAGAACGGAGGGAATCACTCCTTCCTCTTTGCTTTCGGAGTCTGTTTTTCTGCTGGTTGTTCCTATGTCACCCTGGAGGCACTCTTTCACCCTGCAGTGGCAGGTCTTTCCAGGAGCGGCAGTTGATTCCGGCAGTTGATTTCCAGCACTACAGAACCAGTCTCAGTGTCTCTCCCTAGCAGCACCTGCTGGCTGGGGCATCATCCTCAGAGATCTGAGGTCCAGCCAGGCAGTTCCTCTGAGCTCAGAGGCAATTGTCAAACAGTGAGCCTTCACCGCAGGTTCATAGAGCACCTTTCTCAATTCTCTAAGTTTTCATAATTTCAGACTCTTCAGCAAATTCATTTCCTGAAGTTGCTACCTCCACAATACCTTAGTTTAATGTTCCCATTTTGCCTTTCAGTTTTTCAATATCTAGTCATCAATATCTAGTAGTCAATTCTTTAGCAACTGATTTTCTAGTAAGCAAAAGCTGTTGCTTTTTAGAGGATGGATTATAGGTTTAATTTTTTTCTATAAGAAGTTTTGCTGTTTCATCTCTTTCTGTATCCTTATACTCATGCCCATTTCCTGTTTTTTCTTTGGTGCTCAGATACTATTTGATTTTCATAATTTTAGAGGGTCAGATACTTCTGTTTAAAACTCTTCACCACCATCATTAAAATCTTCAACATGGTCCTAATCAAAAAGCTATGTTATGCAATAGCAGACAGACTTAATAGTTCGTAAAATATTTCTTTGCATTTAAAAAATATTCAGTACTGTTCTCTATATGTACAAGTTTCTCCAGCCTTCGAAGTCATGCCTTTGAAATTAAAACATAGAAAAGAGAAGTGTGTCTAGAAAAAGAGAAAGAAGCCTGCACCAGTGGTGGGAAAATGAGGGGGATGACGATGTTTTAGAAACAGAGGATTAGCAGGATATGAGTGGTGTCAAGGAAAAAACTGAAAGTGGTGGCGGCAGTAAGAGATGTCAGAAGAGATGGAATATGCCCTAGTTATCCCTACAAGTCAATGGAAAAGGGGGTCTTTAAGGTTTGGCACTGTGCTAGGATAAGATAACCCTTCTGAAATGTCCAGGCTGACCTGAACCATTTAGCTTGGGACAAGTGGAATTCTTTTCAAGAAGAGCGAATACTCAAGAAAGCGTAAGGATATGCTCGCAATGACTAACAATGAATTCAAATCCAAAGAAGGAAACATCTTTCAAATGCACTTAAAAAGCTTTCACAAATGCTATTTAAAGCCAGAAAAAGCAGACGGAGCAAGGTTACAGTCAGAGAAATACTGTAAAGTATGTGGGGCAAGAATTAGGATGGAATGAGGAGGGAGGAGAGGACTGCAAGATACATTACATAAGGGGTATAATTATACCTGCAACATATTTCCCAAGAACTTTTCAATCTTTAAGTTTTCTGCTTCTGTGCTTTCAACAACCAGCCTAGATATAGTCTTATAACTGTGTGATCCAGAGGAAATGTGAGATGTATCACTGATTACTTTGAGTTCCCAACTGTCCCATTTTTATAGCTATCTATAGCTATGTAGTTGACAATAAACTGTTTCATAAATGCCAGCCATTTTTCACAAGTTTTAAATTGCTTTTCTTTCTACCTGTGAAACACTTGAGGAAATTATTTTAATTTTTTCTTTATGTTAACCCTTAGCTGCAGTAGTCAGAACAAATGTGATTTTTATAAAGCTTCTGTCAGAGTATTTGACTTGAATATGGTAGCTTAGCTTCTAAACTGGAACTTTATAAGTACAAAAAAATAATTTTTTAAAATGTAGAATTAGCAGCAGACTAATTTATCTTTGCAAATCTAAGACAGAGTTCTAGGAACTCTAATCCCTCTGTTCTTTGTGAAGCACACCAACCCAGAGCATCTATGCTTGAGCTCTTTCATTCCTTAATTGGTATAACTCCAATAGGTGGTAAATCCTGATGCTGAGAACATCCAATTAGCATTCCTTGAATGAAAATAGAGTTTCCTGTCAGCTACCTGAGGTGTCACTAAACTGATGCATGCCCACTGTGATAAGTCAAAAGAATCAAGAACTGATCTAAAGCTGGGCACAGTGGCTCACTCCTGTAATCCCAGCACTTTGGGAGATGGAGGCAGGAGAATTGCTTGAGCACAGGAGTTCCAGACTAGCCTGTGGGCAACCTGGTCTCTACAAAAAAACAAGACAAAACTAATCTAAATGGATGGAAGCAATGGATAAGAACATACTGGAGAAGGTGAGTTTTGAATGACAGGAAAATAACAAAATAATAGTAAGGAAGCAGAAAAAGAATTTCAAGCACGGAAGCAAGTTATATCGCTTTGTGTCCTATGAAATGAGAAGAAAAATAATAGTAAAGGTGTTTAGTGCATGTGTCATCATCTAGAAAGACAAAATATAGAATGGTAGCTATTTCTGAGGGTTTTGATCAATTTTCACTTTCTTATTCAGTAAATATTTATTGAGCACTTACTATTATCAAGTACTGTTTTAGGCACTAGGAATGTAAGAGTTCCTATTTGATAAAGAGATAATGACTACTAAACCTATAGACAAAAGAATGTATAATTTCAAATAATTATAAAAGCAAAAAGACAATAACACATGGTAATAGAGTTGAAAATGGCTTGGAGAGGTAGTGGTGATCTCTCTTTTAGATGGAGTGATCAGAAGGACTCTCTGGAGAGATAACACTTTAGTAGAGACCTGAAAGAAGTGAAGAAGTGAGCCACAAAAAGATGTGATAAAAGAGGGTTCCAGGAAGGCAAGCAACAGATACTCTGAGACAGAAATTAACTTAAATCTTCCTGAGAGTCAGAACACAAGGCAAGTGTGGCTCAGCACAGTAAGGAGAATGAAAATGGTATACAGGGAGATAGGGATGGTAGGAAGAAACCTGAATATGTAGGACATCCTAGGATATGTTTTAAAATATTGATTTTATTCTACTTTTAATGGGATGCTGTTAGTGGTGTAAGCATAGAAATGATATAATCATTTTATTATTTAAATAATAACTGGATGATGTAAGAATGGACAAATGGAAGCAGGTTGACTCGTTAGAAGATTTTGCAGGAGTCTGAGTGGGAGATGTAGACTAAAACTAAGGCTATGGCTTAGTCAAGATGAAGAAAAATGGCTAAATGTAAGTTGTAATTTGGAGTAGACTGAAAGGGATTCCTGGGATGTGAGGTAAACAAGCCAAGGGTGAACATAGTGCCATTTACCAACATGAGATGATTAAAGGAGCCGCGTAAGAGTTCTTTGCTGGTATCAGTGAACAAGAGAGTCAGGGAATATACATCTACCGTAAAACAGACAGCTTGAATGACAAAGAAGATGAAAACGTGGGAATGTGGGGAATGACTAAAGTCGGTCATAGAAAAGTTAGTTTGCACATGATAAACAAGTAGGGCTTCTTCCAAAATGGAATCCTATTCCAAGTGAAGTCATGCTTTTATGGCAAACAACAGACTGTCATTCAAAATTGTGTCTATAATGCAATGAAAATTCAAAGATGAAGAGGAACATGAAAAAAAAAAAAAAAAAGTACCAGAACAGATAGTAGAAAAAGGTTGTATGCCTTTTAGGGTATCGGCCTAGCTAACAAGAAACACCCATCCTTTTCCCTTAGAACAACCCTCCCTTACCAGTTCTAGCCAGTCATATTTATACTTCATAACTCGCACCCTGCCCACAGTTGATTAGACTAGGAAAGACAGGCTGACTCAAGTTGAGCCAAATGTAGCGTCTGTCCTGAAATGTGTAATTAAGATCAAGTGATATTGTGTCCATCTTGAATCAGATTTGAGCCTTTACTGTAACATATGAATACAGGAATGCTAAGTTGTCCATATGTCACTTTCTGAGTCTGAGAAATAAAGTTGATTAGAAGTGAGCAGAGGAAAGTTGATGATGAGAATACAGCAGCGGTGGGGAAGAAAAGAGTGCTGACCATCGTCTGGGCCGAGGATGGGCTCCTCACACGCCTGACTCTGTAGCCTTACAGTACACCTCTCCTGACTGTGAACATTCTGTTATTTGCACTGAAGGCAAACAAGAAGCACTCAGAACCATTATTTTGATGATCATCACATTTTGAAATAATGTTTTGTCAGTAGAATGGCATGAGGAGAGGAGGGTGCTAGGCGGAGGGGCACATACCCCTCTTCCCTCATTGTCGCATTCCCTACCCACTGTCTTATGTGGCATCAGACTATAATATGTCACTGTCCCAGAAACAAAAAGTAATAATCTGTCTGTTACACAACTATATGTATATGTGATAGGACTAAAAACTGGAATGTACATGAATCCAGTTGGGTAAATTGCAAACATACACAGCATGCTGACTTGAGGATTTATTACCCGTGGTAACTATACATGCATACTAAATTTTCAACAGAATTATTTTTTAAGCTTTTTATTGATATGCCAGAATATACATCTACTACTGTAAAACAGACAGCTTGAATGACAAAGAAGATGAAAACGTGGGAATGTGGGGAATGACTAAAGTCGGTCATAGAAAAGTTAGTTTGTACATAATAATGATACATGCAGAAAAAGCATACTGAATTTTCATAAACCTAACTTATCTGTGCAATCAGCACCCAAATCAAGGAACACAACTCACACGATTAGTTTTGATTTTAGTATTTAGCAGGGGTGTGGGTACATTTGTATAAATTTGACTTCTATATGTTATCTCATTTAACATTTTCCACAACACTATTAGGTTGATTGCTATGCCTATTTTACAAGAGGAAATTGAGGCTCAAAGGTGTTTTATGATGTGTCCGAGTCCATACATCTGAATTGATTTGATTCCCAAAGCACTCTTAACTACTATGTCAGCTGCCTGACTGATTTGCGTAGTGATAGTGGGTCACTGCCTCAAGTTTACTTGATCACCTATGCTATATAATAAGAAGAAATGAGGTTTTAAAATTGATAGCCAAGAAAAGCATGAAGCTGACATTATTAATCTTGGAAATGACAAAATAAAAATGCTGTTTGAAAGAGATTATTTCTAGATTTATACATTTAAGAAATAGGAATTGAAAGCAACTAAAAGTGGCTTTTTAAAAAATGTTTGTTTTTATGCCAGAAACAGTCATAGCATGATGCGTGATGGGGAGCAGAATCAGACTCATGGACATTTAAAGCAAGATTCAACTGAAGTTGGAAAGGAATTTGAGGAAAGAAAGGAAAGGAAAAATTGAAATCCATTTCCAAATGTGCAAGCCTGGGAAAGCAGAGATGGTAAATATGCTGTGTGTGATGAAAAGTCTGGAATGAGGTGGCTATTTAGGATATAGTGAGTAGATGGATTTGATATTCAATATTCATATAGTTAGGAACTGTGCTGTATACTTAGTAAAATTCCATAGTATCCTTTCCAGGGTTTATCCACTTGCATTTCAAACCTTTTATCCAATAATGGACTTGGTTAGACCACAGACTGGCTATTTCTAGAAGCCCTATGAAGACTGTGAAGGTTGTGTTTTTTCCTTTTATCATTGGTATAGAAGCTAGTTAGAGATCAGTGTCTGCTCTCTCTCCCTCCCTTCCTCTCTCTCCTCCTGTTCTTACTGTGGGTAGAATTCATAGGACCTGTGCTTGTGTCACTGTGGCTGACTTCTCAAAACATTTAATAATGATTTTAGTTAGATAACTAACTCTGAATAGCAGAATATAGCCTAATTCTGGACATATTTTATAGATTTGTCTCTAACTGACCTTGACAAATATCTTGCCCTTGGGCCCTCTCCTGATTGTTCGGAGAATAATTTGTTCTGGTTTTATAGTCAATAAATGAATCACCAAAGCATCCCAGCACACATTAGCCAGTGAAGTCTGTTTTATCTTGGCAGATACTTATGCAATCCAAATAAGCTTCTAAAAATCACATATATTTTTTGAAAACGTGTGTGCATTTGTTTGCACAATTAACTTACAAAATTTGTGTTCCAGTTTAAAATATCAACATATATATATTCCTTAAAAAAATAAAATTGCTACATTTTTCCTTCTAATTCACTCATTTCTTATCTTGAAAGAAAAGTCAATAATCTCTATGCTCCAAGGTCTATATTTATCGCATTCAATCTTCCTCCACTTCCCAACCAAATTTAAAAACAATAAAAACATAAAGAAATAAATCCAAGAAATGGGAAAGAAACAGACAAGAAACAAATAAAGGCACCAAAGTCTTATTTGTTCTCATAATAATAGAATGGAAATTATTTTAAGAAACTTATGCCATACCTATTAATAGAAGGACTGCATTTTTCAGAATTTGAGTACTTGATGGAAAATGTGAATTTATCCAACATATTTTCCAGTAAATATTTCCTACGTTCTTTTGCTGTAAATTTTGTGGTTCATCATTCTTTTTTTGTTTGTTTTTATTTTAATTTTGTATTTTACATGCATTTATTTTACATGATTATTCTGTCAAAGGAAGAAAAGACTAAGAGTTACATTGCTGTCGCTTTATACTTACAGCGACTGCCTCCAAGATTTGTTTAACAGCATCAGCAGCATCTCGCTCACTGTAATACCCCTTTTCCACAATCCTAAAAACAAAAACAAATCATAAAATGCTTCTCAGACACATGCATTTAGTAGAGTGGATGGTAAAATAAGTTAATTAAATCAATGTTGAAGAAGATGCATCTGAACAATTGCAACAGGCTACTATTCTACCAGAGGAAAGATTTCCGTAAACTGGCATGCTAAAAATCTTTGCGTTTACTTAGGAAAATGAAATACATTTATTTTGCTTAAACTGAAGAAAAAGGAATTATTTCTTTTTTAAACTTTGAATTGGGAATCATTTTAAACATATGCCGGTAGACATTATAAAATGAAACATCCTCATGTAATTGTTACACAACGTCAACACATTAATTCAGAGTTCTCTTGTTTTATCTATCTGCTTAATTACTTCCCCTTCTCCTTTATTATTTTGAAGCAAATATTAGATACCATTTAATTTTATTTCTAAATATTTCAGGAGGTATCTCTAAATGATAAGGGATCCTTTAAAAATCACAGCCAGAATGCCTATAAATTACAATAACTCTTTAATATTTCCAAATACACAGTGCTTCAAATTTCCAATTGTCTTGCACATGTTAATTTTTTATGTTTGTTTGTTTGACTCATGATCCAAATAAGATCTATAAAGCTTGACTAATTGATATATCTCTTGTTTTCTTTTCCCTGTAGGCTTTTTTTCTCTCTCTCCTTCTTGCTCCTTCCCTCCTTTCCTCCCCATCTCTATCCCCTTTTATCTTTACTATTTGTTTTGAAAGCTGGTCACTTGTTCTTTAGAGTTTCCCACAACTTGGCAATGCGACTCAATTCCCTTGGTGTCTTTGAAACTGTTTCTCTACCCTATTTCTTATTAATGTGTATTTAGAGCTAGGGTTTGATCAGATTCAGACTGGATTTTTAGTAAGTACACTTTATAGGTGATTTGTGTATTTTCATGAGGAATCACATGTTCAATTGTTATCTATTTTGCATTGTTAACAGCAGTTGACTATCAATACCTAGATCCATCGAATCATTAGTGGTATCAAGTTGGTAAAACCTATCATTGCTTCTTCCTTGTTAGCTGAACATTTTCTAGTAATAAAATTCTTATAGGAAAGATAGAATAAATTATTATAATTGTCTTAACTTATCAGTTTTCAAAATAATAAGTTAGTTCACCAACAACTTCAAACAATAACCTATTCGTGTTTCTGTTTGGTTTTTGGTGTCATTTTGAAATTATGGATTTAACCATATTTGATATCTTTCACTCTGCTCCAGCTTTTTTTCTTATTTATGTGGAAATGGTTCCATCTTGGTTCAGTAGTAGCCTATTCAAGTTGGTGTATGAAGTTGGCAGCTCCTTTTCTATTTTGTGTAATACAATATTTTAGACTTATTTTGTACATTTGTTGCCCAGACTTGGTATTTCCTCCAAGAAACACAATCTCCTTTTTGTGGGAAATAGTATTTTTAAAAATTTTATATGCTATCCTTCAATTAAAAACTTAAAGCACATACATATATATGTATACCTATATTCACATTCCCCAATTTCTTAGATAAAAAATAATATAATCTTCTATTAATATATACATAAATATTTTATATATGCTTTCATTATGTGCTCTTTCTTCTTAATATTATTATTATTTTTTTTGCTGTGAGGAATGTTTGTATTTTTGCTCTAGGTTTTTAATATTCTGTTATGTAAGAATCTAAATCTCTTCTTCTCTTGGTTTGTCTGTGAATTCTCTATTCTTAGCAAAAGTGACATTAACTAGCAATCCAGCTAGGATGAACTGACAATGTAGATACAATATATAGCTATCAAAAACTGAAAAGAAATAAGGACAACTTTTAAAAAGATAAACTTCTTGATTGCAGTATAATTAACAAGAAGTAAAAGAATATTATTTCAAAACAGTAATTAGGAATGAGGAAAAGGAGCCTGATTACCTAAAGTACATAGTTTTCTCTTGATACAAAATGTGACTGTCAGAAAAATCTGATCAGTTTGACTTTCTTCTTCAAATGAGTGACTTGCTCTGTTTGCATGAATGTGGGGAAATTATTTTCTTTTAACTTAAAGCCTTTTAAGACATGTTTTATGAGAATATGTCTCAGTGGTAGTCATTCTGGATTGAATTATAAACTTATGGTATGATCTTCTAATTTAGGGTGCTTTTCTTTTTCTCTTTTAATTTCAGGAATGTTTTCTTGAAGTAGAATGATTTGTATCTGTTTTCTTTCATTGCATTGGTTTTCTTCTTTGAGATGTGCAATTACACATATGCAAGAGTTTTCTACCTTTGATTTATATTGTCTTTTTTCTATAGTTTTCTTAATTTTAGCTTATTTTGTAATATTAAGGTATATTTTTGTGTTTTTGTGTGGGATTTTCCTTTTTTCCGTTTATGACATGCTTTTACTGTCTGAAGAAACTTTATTCTGCTTCTTATTGTCTATCCATTTATAATCATTTTCTGTTGGAATTAACTGAGGTACTTTTCTGTTGCTGCACATTTTTAAGCCAAATTGGTTTACTTACCATTTTGACAACGATAGGTCAGGGTATCTTTCTCTAGTTTTGTGACTTTCAACTTTCTTTTTTTCTTTCTTTATTTTTGTTGTTGTTTTTCAACTTTCTAGCTATTTAATGAAGTATTCAAAAATATTCCCTCATTCTTTCTGAGATCACCTCTACTGAACTTTATTCTCTTGTTTTTACGTCTCTACACTGATTAATTTGGATTCTCCTCCCAGCAGTTTTTCCTAAATGTAGGTCTTTTCCTCCAAAGGGTTTTAGATATTTAGATATAGTTTTAGGAGTTCACAGGGACTTAACTATCCACTAGCCTTTCGCACCTTGCTGTGGGTGCACCCCTTGTACTTCTCAGAAATTTGGATGGCAAAAACCTCTCCCAATTTCAGGTACTCTTTTTGTATTGACCCATCCTTCTTCCCAATAACTTGGGGCTTTGGGAGGTTTGAGTGTTGGCCTACTATTGGGCCACTCATAAATCCTCTTGCTTCCTCAGATGATAATGTCCTGCAGCTCTTTCAGTTGTAATTAGTTGGTTCTCACTCACTTGTATTTTAATACTTTAGGGCTCATGGAGATACCTTGTCACCTGTGTGTGTGAGTTTTTGTTTTTTTCTGAACTAGTTGCTCTGTCTGTTCTTCTGAGGAGATTTTGGAAGATTGAAAAACTACTTTGTTGATATGTCTCACTTCTCAGAATTTCTGATAGCACCATAAATTACCAACTTGCCTAAGATGTTTTCAGTAGACACAAAAGTTTGCAAATGATAAATTCAAAACATAAAATGACAGTTTTAACCATTTTTGTAATTTTGAACAGCAATTTTTCTTAGACTGTACTTCAAATAGCATACTTTCAGAAAGTGTTTTCCTTTGATTTTTTGTTTTCTTTAAATGTTCTGACAGAAAGTTGTAAGTTCTCAAAGTAGCTGGTGTTAAATGTTGAATTTAAATCTATAAAACGTTTCCAAAATAGGGAATGAAAAGTGAGAAAGGTGAGGAAAAGCAGAACAAAACAGATTTGACAAAAGGAAAAGTTGTAAGAAAAACCTCAATGACTTTAGTTATCAATATTCAGAAAACTATATTGATCCAAAAATTTCAACCGTCTTATTTTCCCTATCTAGTTATTTAGAATATTAGCAAGAAACAGATTCATTAACTTTTCAAAAGATAAAATATGGACTATTTCTCCTCACCTTCTTATTTTTTGGATACTTGTTAAGCTCCAAGGTCAAACAAAATAAGGAAGTAGATATTCAGCGAATGATTATCAACTGGCCCTTGAAAATTATTTTCATATGATATTTACTTACAAGTGCATTTTTTTCCAATTCATGATTAAGTTAGATAATCTACTTACTAAAAATTTAATTGAAATAATTTCTTGAGCTACAGTTTCTGAACATTTTAAAATTAAGCATGAGGGAAGGAACAAAGAAGCACAATTATGACACAGTAAGTTGAGTACTTTTGCTACTATTTCATCATTTCCTGCATTTGACTTTAAATGTGAATTTTGTGATACACACATCAACTTGCACACATGTAATTAGTGTCTCTGTGATCTGCACTTGCAGCTTCAGGAGCTTAGCTTTCTCCAGTCTTGCTAAAGGAGGGGAGTTTTAACAAAAATGATGGAAAACAATGGCTGTTGGTTTACTTTCTTTGCAACTTTTTATTCTCCCCAGAAGAGAGTAAAACCAATTACCTTGTAGCCTTCAAAAATAGTGTGGGTTTTCCCCACAGTCACTTACCCAGGCTAGAACTTTACCTTTAACTTCTTGTACCACTCTTTCAGGGGGACTACTCATGTCCAAGTTTATGCAAATGGCACACCTTGGGGTTGAACAGAGCCAACTTGCCATGAACCATCTCCCCTTGTTGTGTACGAAAAATACAGTTCTTATGGGCATCAGCACTCCTTGAAGAAGTAGTCCCTCATCCACTAGAATCTCCTTTCTATATTTTGGTTTATTATGTAGTCTTAAACTTCAGTCTAGATGTGCTACGTGTGTATTTTCACTTGCATATAATTTAGGGCTAAGTGCCTGCTGTAGGCTAAATGTGTTTTCCCAAAATTCATATGTTGAAACCTAATCACAAATGTTATGGTATTCAGAGGTGAGGCATTTGGGAGGTGAGAGGCATTTGGGAGGGCAGAGCTCTTATGAATGGGAATAAAAGAGATTCTAGAAAGTGTTTTCACCCCTTTCACCATGTGGTGATACAGTGGGAAGGCACTGTCTTTGAACCAAAAAGCAGTACCTCATCAGACACTGAATGTTCTGACCCTTTGATCTTGGGCCTTCCCGGCCCCCAGAACTGTGAGAAATAAATGTTTATATGCCATCCAGTCTAAAGAGTTTTGTTGTAGGAGCTTGAATGGATCAAGAGAGTACCTGTGTTTCAGAATATTTTCCTGCATGAATGCTAGGGTTTCATTAGATGGGAGAGTGAATTGTCTTGGGAACTGTTTTTCAGGTAGTATGGAGGGAAGAGTAGTCAGTGTATGAAGAACAGTTAAGGGAAATGTCACTAATTTTCCTCTCTGCACTCATGAGGTTTCTCTTGGTATAAGTAGGCAGACAATATTGAACATATTGTGCCAAATGCTGGGCTAGAGAACGGCCAGAGAGCTCTAAGAAAAGGCAGGTAATCTACTCTGAAGGCTATGCAGGGTAGGGAAAGGATTCCAGAAACAGTTGTATCTCAGCTCAGACCTGAAAGATATATAGAAGTTTTCCAGATTCAGGGAAGGTGGAAGTTGGGATGGGGATAGGTGTGGGAAAGAAGTCAACATCTAATGTGTCAAGTACTAGCTGAACATAAAAAGAATAAGATTTGGGTCCTGCCCCAGATGAGACCACAGGTGGTAAAGAAAAGAAAGTTATAAATAAAATAACATTTTCATAGATGTAACACATGTTATACTAGGATTTGTACAGCCAAAAGATTTATTAATTCTGTAGTGGGAAATAGCATCTGTAGAGTAGACACCTTGATCAAGGGCACAAAATGTAGGTGCCTCCCCTGTTCTCAGTGTGAATCATATCTTGGCTTACGATCATCCTTCGACCACTTTTCTTCTGGGATGCTTCTGCTAAAAGGAGTTATGTGCCTAGTATGTTTATTAGATTGCCATAGGGTTAAGTTTCTGGGACTTAGACATTTGATTGTAAACATTTTATAAGCTGGGCTGACACCAAGTCATGAATGCAGGTTTATAACCTAGAACTATGATTATAAGTGAAGATATTATTGACTATGCAAAGGAAAATGAAGTCTTTCAGTCTGTTTCTCTCCATTTCAGTTTCATGGCTACAGTAGATGTATTTGCACAATGTCTTCTGCAGGGCACCAGGGTGGCATTCTTAACCTTCTCACTAGCTTGTGGTTTGGATCACCCACAGAGCCCAGCTGCAAGCCTTGCTCATAGTAGGCAGTCAATAAATATTTGTAGAATCAACACTAATTGCCAAGTGAATAGATGTCAGAAAAATTTCAAACTTTGAACATTTGGAAAATACCTTTGCTTATATTTGTTATCAAGGGGGAAAAAAACACTGGCCTCAGAAATGATTCCTACCATTGGCCATGGCCCCAGAGGCAGAATGACCATATCAATACTTCCTGGAGAAGAATGCAATAAATGAAAAGATTATTACTGGCCTTAGATATAAACTCATAGTTACATGGCTTTAAACATTGGAATAACATGAATCTTTTTAGAAATGTATTTTAAACAAAATCAAAGTGATTTAAAGTTAGCAAAATGAACTGTTTGTTTCATGAAGTAACACACAATAAGTAGCTGACATTTCAAAAAATTTGTCAATGAAATTGAGGCATGGATAGACAGTCATGGGTTCATAGTTTTATACTCATGACTTTGATTTTTAGAAACAATAAAGTATTCAATCATTGCAGGGATTTTATTTTATTTTTGGGGGGGTTTTTTTTGGGTTTTTTGGGGGGGTTATTTTGTTTTTTGTTTTCTTTTTCCTTTATTTTATTTTATTATGGTATTGTGGGGTACAATTAGGGGTTAGACATACCAAAATGCTTCGTTCAGGCACCCTTGATGATAAGAGGTGTCTCCCCATCCCCAGACAGATATTTACCACCATTAATCCCATCGCCCTCACCCCCCCCATAGTTTCCCACCACTGTCAGTCATTTTCTTGTGGTAATACGTTGGA
>CAUYQG010264915.1:0-13534 GCA_963574415.1 Tarsius wallacei
CAGCTACTTGGAAGGCTGAGGCGGAAGGATCGCCGGAGCCCAGCAGGTCGAGGCTGCGGTGGCCGGGAGCGGCCACTGCACTCCAGTCTGGGCGACAGAGTGAGACTCCAACTCAAAAAAAAAAAAAAAAAAAAAAGAAAAGCAGTTTCCTTGAACATGGAGCCTCTGTAGCAGAAAAGATGTACTTATCTTACTCATTCTATTAAAATTTAGTAGCTATGTAAGGAAGCACATACTCATTTATCCCAAATGTTTTTCTATTTTTAATGGGCATCCACTTTGAAAACAAATATTAATTTTTTTTTATTTTTTGAGTTGGGGGTCTCACTCTGTCACCCAGACTGGAATGCAGTGGCCTCTCCCGGCCACTGCAGCCTCCACCTGCTGGGCTCCAGCGATCCTTCCGCCTCAGCCTTCTGAATAGCTGGAATTACAAGCACGTGCTACCATGCCCGGCTGATTTTTTGATTTATTGTAGAGATGAGGTCTCGCCAAGTTGCCCAGGTGGGTCACAAACCCACGGGCTCAGGCAATCCACTCACCTCAGCCTCCCCAAGCGAGGGATTACAGGCTGAGCCACCGAGCCCAGCTACAAATATTAATTTTAATATTAATTTAGTTTCAAATATTTTTCCAACTGCCTAGTATATTTAAATGCTAGATCTGGTAGTGCTTTAAAACTATAGGAATAATTAAAGGCTCTACTCAGGAAAATTAGGAATACTTTGCAGAAGGAATCCAAAGCATTGGACAAGCCAACTTAAAAATTTGACTTTAATGTCTTACTAATTATCAACAGGCAGCTGTTCTGACTTTGGAGGAACACAAATGCTGCTTCCAAATGCCTCTCCTGCTCTTCTTTCTTCATACTACTAATACTGTCTAATGTTGTCAATTAAGAAATATTTACAATAAGCAGAGCTTGTTGTATAGAACTTTATCAATAATATATTCATATCAGAAAATACTCCATTTATTTCACTTTGCTTATTTAAAACACAGACATGTCCTAAATGTTGTTGAGGTATACAGGTTTTCCTGGTTATCAACAAGTTTCCCAATTTTATTTTGAGATGGAGGGGAGTGAAACAAAAAGGGAAGTTTCTAAAGGAATTGTTGAGAGGAAAAATAATATACACCCAAAACAAAACAAAATAAACAACAGTTGGCATGTCATGATCTGCAGCCTGAAGAAAGGGCTCACCTGTGTGTCTCTGAACTTAGCATAAGCAGTTTTTCCTTCAGAAATAAAATCTTATCAGTTGCCTCAAAACCCATGAACCATCTTGCTGAATAGAACTTTACTTTTTTGCTTCTATTCGGCAAGTTACTCATGATAAAAATGCATTCAAACACTCTTAGCCCCCCAAAAAGAGTCACTGCCTTCAAACTAAAGATCTATGGATCCTGTAATCCCAGCACTTTGGGAGGCTGAGGTGAGGGTATTGTGAGCCCACAGATTTGAGAATAGCCTGGGCAACTTGGTGAAAATTAGCTGGGTGTGGTAATGTGTGCCTGTAGTTCCAGTTACTTGGAAGGCTGAGGCAGAAGGGTTACCTGAGCCCAGCAGGTCAACATGGGTGGTCGTGAGTGTGCCACTGCATTCCAGCAATGGAGTGAGACTCCAACTAAAAAAAAAAAATCTTGGGATCACTTCTAAAAAACTAATTAGCTTACCATTCAAGAGACTATTGTCATTTCATATGACAGCTGGCTGTAATTTCAGTTAATTTATAAATAACTTTAAAACCTTATGGCTGGGCACAGTGCCTCATTCCTGTAATCTCAGCACTTTGGGAGACCAGGGTGGGATGTTTGCTTGAGGCCAGGAGTTTGACATCAGCCTGGGCAACATGCCGAGACTATCTCTCATTTAATTTTTTTAAAAAAGACTTTATGAATGAAATGCACCATACTATACCTGTGTAAAAGTGATCATGTTTAATTATGGGCTAAAAGTGAGTAATTGAGCTTGAATTAGAAAAATTACTCTAAATAAATTGCTGAGGAATTTTACGATGGGGGTGGTCAATGAAAATTTTTCTCTACATACAATATGATTGTTAACATACAAATAATTCTTATTTGGAATGATAAGGCAAAAAGAGTAAAACCACACTTTTCCTATAAAAAGATACCCAATATCTTCTGCAGGGATAGTGATGGCACATGAAGAGACAAAGAAGATGGGATCACTCTATTGCACACCCAGGAACACAAGGGAGTCCAGTCTTAGAATGGTCTGGCCATCTTCCTCTTAATCTTCGTCAGCATCTTGTTTCCTCTTCTCCCTCGAAAACTTCCCCTACTCCAATACAGTCATCGTCTTCTTCATCCTGAACTTCCTTTATTATGAGAGGCCTGTTTCTTCCCCCTCCCAATTCTGAACCTGCTTCACCTTCGTCTCTTCCCCTCCTCCTCCCCCTCCTATTTTCTTCAGGTGGTTCAGCTGCATCTTCATCTTCTTCATCTCGATCCTCATCCTCTTCAGAGCCTGGTGCTTCCTTATCCTTCTGATCAGCTCCATCTAAGTAACTGAGCAGCAGTTCAAAAAACGCTTTCTCTGAATCTTCCACGTTTGTGATCTCACAGGTAAACAAGTGAAGACTCCAAATTTTTAAGATTTTTGTAGAGCTTCTGCACTGAGATCTTTGATTTTGTTTCCACTCAGATTGAGGTAGGACTTCTAAGCCTCCAGAAATCATATTGTCACTAAGCTCCCATTTTTGAAGTTTCCTTAAACAGGGAAGCTGGGCCAGTCACCTTAGTTCTACATCAGCCATACTTAGAAACTCTAGTTCTTTAAAAGTATCATTCAGGCCTTCAGCTTTCCCATTGGCACACAGGTAATTATTGGGACTAACTCTGTCACCTCCGGGCTCTTCCCTAATCTCTAGGTTAATCCTCTTCTGCATTTCTGTGTCCTCCTCCTGCCCTGTTGCTACTACTCTCTTCCCTTTCTCTTTCCTTCCTTTCCTACTACCCTCAACCCTAAAAGTTTAAGAGATTTGGAAATGAATGAGGATAAATACAAATATAAATGCCCACTACCACCTGACAGTTGTGGGGGAGAAAGAAGAGAATAGCAAATGGAGTCCAAGGAGTTGGGACTCACTCAGCTGCCCTCACCTCCTTGTACTCGCATATGTATGTGCACACACAAACACTCACACTTGCAGTTACTTCCCCTTCAACGGCTGCTTAGAGACTCAAGGATGAAGATCTTTATGGTGATCACTTTCATTTAATAAATAGTAGATATGTTTTCTCTTATGATTCTCTTTTAACATTTTTTCTAGCTTTATTGTAAGAATATGGTATGCTAATACACATAACATACAAAATACATGTTAATCTATGTATTTAGGTATGGTCAACTGTAAGCTATTAGTAGTTAAGTTTTGGGGGAGTCAAAAGCTATATGAAGATTTTTTACTCTGCTGAAGGTTGTCACTCCTAGCTCCTGCACTCTTCAAGGGTCAACTGTACTACAAACTTAGTGGCTTAAAGCAAAGGAAATTATCTCACAGTTCTGGAGATCAGAGTCCAAAATGGGGCTCACTGGGATATTATCAAGGTGTCAGCAGTGCATTTTTCCTTCTGGATACTAGGGAAGAATCCAATTCTGTATTTTCCAGCTTCTAGAGACTGCACATTCCTTGGTTTGTGGTCTTGTTCATCTTCACAGTCTGCAATGGCTGGTCAAGTTTCACATCATACTCACTTAGACTCTGACCTGTCTGCCTCTCTTGTCCACATTTAAGGACCCTTGTAATTCATTGGTCTACCTGGATGATCTAGGCTAATCCCTCCTTTTTTTTAAAAAATAGAGACAGGATCTTGCTATGTTGCCCAGGCTAATCTTGAACTGCTGGCCTCAAGCAATTGTCCCACCTGGGCCTCCTAAAGTACTGGGATTACAGGCATGAGCCACTGCGCCTGGCCTAATCTTTTTCTCTTTTTTGGTTTTGTTTTTGAGTCAGGATCTTGTTCTGTTGCCCAGGCTGGAGTGCAGTGGCATGATTATGGCCTGCTGCAGCCTCAACTCCGGGGCTCAGGTGATCTTTCCACCTTAGCCTCCTGAATAGCTGGGACTACAAGTGCACATCACCACACCTGGTTACTTATTTATTTTTTTTGTAGAGCCGAGGTCTTGCTGTATTGCCCAGGCTGATCTTGAACTTCTGGGCTCGAGCAATCCTTCCACCTTGGCCTCACAAAGGCCCTAATCTATCTTAATGTCATATGATTAGCAACTTTAATTCCTCCCTGCCATGTAAGTAACAACATATTCATGGGTTCTGGAGTTTAGGATATGGACATCTTGGGGAGCCACTATTCTGCCATTGACATCTGGCTTTACCTTTTAAAAAAAATTTTTTTTCTTGAGTCGGAGTCTCGCTCTGTCACCCAGGCTGGAGTGCATTGGCATGCTCATGGCCACCACAGCCTTGACCTGCTGGACTTCGGTGATCCTTCTGCCTCAACCTTCCAAGTAGCTGGAACCACAGGCATGTGCCACCACACCTAGCTGATTTTTTGATTTATTGTAGAGATGAGGTCTCGCCATGTTGCTCAGACTGTTCTCAAACTCCTGAGCTCAGGCAGTCCTCTTACCTCCGCCTGCCAAAATGCTGGGATCACAGGTGTGAGCCACTGTGCCCAGCCTTTGTTTTACTTTTTTACTGGAGCATAACATAATATGGGGAAGGTGCCCACATCACACCTCTAAGCCAACCTGGTGTCAGGGTTGGGACAGCATGCAGCAAAGCCATGTCTGTGCAGAGGGCTGGATATCAGGGCAAAAAGGCAGTTTTGCCAGGAAGGAGGAGAAGGAGAAGCATTTGTTCATTCAGTGTGTCTGCTGTGCTCTTGCTGTGGGCTGAGGGTACAGTAGTGATCAAGGTGGACAGAAACCCCCATTTTCAGTGAGATCCCAGTTAATAAGGCTAGATAAGGAAGATCAAAGTACTCTGATACACCATATCAAATATCCCTCCTCCTGGTGATGGATGTTGCAGCCATTTCCAGTTTGGAGAGCAGATAGGTTTCTTTACACCTAGGGGGACACTAGTGATATGCTGCCAAAGAGAAACCAAGTCTCACTGATAGGAGGGCTGGCTTGAGCAGACCTCCATGTGGTAGCTTCTCGGTTGCCATCTGTAATTGTAGAGGCCATTTTTGCCAGGACCTGGGCATGGTGCTCTCCCCCACCCCCCACCTTTTTTTTTTTAGTTGGATTCTCACTGTTGCCCAGGCTGGAGTGCAGTGGCACACTCATGGTCACCCCAGCATTGACCTTCTGTGCTCAGACAATCCTTCCATCTCAGCTTTCTAAGTAGCCAGAAATACAGGCGTGCACCACCACTCCTGGCTAATTTTTGATGTATTGTAGAGATGAGGTCTCACCAAGCCACCCGGGCAGGTCTCGAACCCACAGGCTCAGGCAATCCACTTTCCTCAGCCCCAAAGTGCTGGGATTACAGGCTGAGCCACTGAGCCCAGCCAGCACTGCTCCTTCTAAGCCTGGGCATCTATGGACCTAAGTGCTTGCTCCTTGAATCCCTCACTGCACTTTCTTTGTGCTCCCCTTGCAGGCTGTATCCACATCCCTTATGCCAACTCTCCCCACCTCCAGTGATTCTGTTTTTCCGCTCCCTCTCCTTTTTCTTTCCTGGTTTGTAGTTAAATGGTCAAAGCCATTTGTGTCTTGAGCCTTTCAAAATAATCAGTTTTATTCCTTAATGTCCCCACCTACCACAAAATTTTTTCTCCTGGAAAAGGAATTAAGGAACATTTCCATTTTTTTGTTTCTTTCAGACTTGGAAACTAGAGCCAAAGTCAAACTGTCAGCTCCAAAGCAAGATATCTCTGAAGAAATATCCAACAGGGTCATCCTGATAGAAAGATTCCTATGGGATGCTCTGTTGTACTGCAAGAGTGAGGACACAGAGGGCTACTGGAAATGGGGTTGTGAGAGCCTAGAGAACCTTGTGGTACCAGCAGCCTTCACGCCTGGAAAGACACCTACTCAGGAGCAGCATCAGGGGAATGGGTATGGGGATGACTTAAATCTGAGCCCTGATCTCCCCAGTCAACCAATGACTCCTGAAAGACAAGACCCCCCTCTGCGGAGAGCACTTGGAGAAAGGGAGAAGCCAGACTTAAATATGCAACAGGAAACCTGTGCAAAAAAGAAACCCTATAGATGTCTGGAATGCAGAAAGGCCTTTAGTCACAGCTCAACACTCATCGAACACCAACGAACGCACACGGGAGAGAGACCTTATGAATGTCACGAATGCAGAAAAGGCTTCCAGAACAGCTCAGCACTTACCAAACATCAGAGAATCCACACTGGGGAGAAGCCCTATAAATGCACTCAGTGTGGGAGGACCTTCAACCAAATCGCCCCACTAATCCAGCACCAGAGAACTCACACAGGTGAGAAGCCCTACGAGTGCAGTGAATGTGGGAAATCCTTCAGTTTTAGGTCCTCCTTCAGCCAACATGAGCGGACTCACACAGGTGAGAAGCCCTATGAGTGCAGTGAGTGTGGGAAAGCCTTCCGGCAAAGCATCCACCTTACCCAGCACCTGCGAATTCACACTGGGGAGAAACCCTATCAGTGTGGAGAGTGTGGCAAGACCTTCAGCCACAGCTCGTCCTTGACCAAACATCAGCGAATTCACACTGGGGAGAAACCCTACGAGTGCCATAAGTGTGGAAAAGCCTTCACCCAAATCACACCACTAATTCAGCATCAGAGGACCCATACAGGGGAGAGGCCCTATGAGTGCAATGAGTGTGGGAAAGCCTTCAGCCAGAGTACACTCCTGACCGAGCACCGGAGGATTCACACGGGAGAGAAACCCTATGGATGCAATGAGTGTGGGAAATCCTTCAGTCACAGTTCCTCGCTCAGCCAGCACGAGCGGACGCACACGGGAGAGAAGCCCTACGAGTGCAACCAGTGTGGAAAGGCCTTCCGGCAGAGCACGCACCTCACTCAGCATCAGAGAATACACACTGGGGAAAAGCCCTATGAGTGTGGTGACTGTGGCAAGGCCTTTAGCCACAGCTCTTCCCTAACCAAGCATCAGCGGATCCACACTGGGGAGAAGCCCTATGAGTGTAACAAATGCGGAAGAGCCTTCAGCCAGCTCGCCCCCCTCACTCAGCATCAGAGGACCCACACCGGAGAGAAGCCCTATGAATGCAACGAGTGTGGCAGAGCCTTCAGTCAGAGCTCCCTTCTCATCGAACACCAGAGGATTCACACCAAGGAAAAGCCCTATGGCTGCAATGAGTGTGGGAAGACCTTTAGTCACAGCTCCTCACTCAGCCAGCATGAAAGGACACACACCGGGGAAAAGCCCTATGAATGTCAGGATTGTGGGAAGTTTTTCAGGCAGAGTACCCACCTCACTCAGCACCGGAGGATCCACACGGGAGAGAGGCCGTACACATGCAGGAACTGTGGGAAAGCCTTTACACACAGCTCCTCCCTTACCAAGCACCAGAGAACTCATACCGGGTAGACCCTCTCCATGTGGGCTGGGGATGTGGGAAAACCTTAAGCCATAGCTCATCCCTTACTAGACTTGACCCAGTTATACTCATGAGAAACAACACATTCATACACAAGCCTTCACACACACCATGCCCCTTAGACACCTGAGTGTCCACACTCATAGAAATGACTGTGAGACTACCAACGTGTAGGTCATCCGTGCCCAAATCCAACAGTGGGGAAATGTGGAGATGACACTCAGGACCTCTACCCTACATCATAGAGCCTACAGAAGAGCAATGGAACAAATGTAGTTTTTCAGGCGAGGGCTTTTTTTTTTTTTTTTTTTTTGCGGTTTCTGTCACCCAGGCTGGAGTGCAATGGCACGATCCTGGCTCACCACAGCCTTGACCTCCTGGGCTCAGGTGATCCTTTTTCCTCAGCCTCCTGAGTAGCTGGGAGTGTAGGTACACACCATCATCCCTGGCTTACTTTTTATGTTTTGAGGAGACAAGGTCTCGCTTTGTTTCCTAGGCTGATTTCCAACTGGGCTCAAGTAGTCCTGCCTCAGCCTCCCAAAGTGCTGATTACAGATGTGAGCCACTGCACCTGGCAAGGGAATGACTTGTCCAAGGATTCACCATATTCCAAACCAGAGATATTCACTGTGGTGAGAAACCCACCAAATGCCTTTCATCTAAAAGAACCAAATGAAGTCAGCATTTGCTATTATTGCACATTACTTTAGGGAGAGGTGCTTATGAATGGTGCAGGTTGACTCTGAGACTCAAACTACAATATGAGATCGGCATGTTTATGGAATCACAGGGATACTGTCTTAGTAAAAAGCTCTCTGATTTGTATGTATGTTGGGCCAGGGTACATGGCAGCCAGTCACAGATTTGAATTCCAAATGACTGTAAACATTTTAAGTTAGATATCCCCGCATTATTTTGCAATAAACCTTTATATGCAATGGGATTTAAGAGCTTTATATGGGAAGACTCAGAAATGTAAAGCTGCTTCCTAGAGACTTACAGATCCTGTAATAGAGATAGCTTTTGCTGCTCTGTTCTTCCCATAAATTCCTCTGTAGGACTCACAGGCAGTATGTCACTGTTTACAAAAAAAGAAAGACTTGCCCTTTGTTAAGCCATTTTATGGGCAATAGCACATTCATGTCAGTGCCTTATGTTTTGCAATACTTCTCTCTTTAGAGAAATGTTCAAGTTAATCCTCTTAAGCTGTTTTTTCATTTTTTCTTCTACTAAGCAGTAAGCTTTTGTTTTTATACAGTTTAACTTATTTCATTTAATCCTGAATCCACAAATAGCAGTCTTTCTGACAACCACAGCCTTTAAATGGTGACTTTCCACCTCATTAGAATTTGCATTGGCTAGTTTTGGTCATTAACTGTCAGTTGTGGTTATATCCGTCAGTTTGATTTTCTTAGTTTCTATGCTGGAATATAAGTTTCCAGTGAACTTGACATTTCTCTCTTGGGGAACCATGTTGCACATAGTTTTCAATACTGCTCCTTAGAGTGCCACTTGTGGAGTGCCTCTTTGGGATAAATGATGGGTTTTTTTTGGGGGGGGTGTGTGGGTTTTTTTCGAGTTGGAGTCTCACTGCGTCGCCCAGGCTGGAGTGCAGTGGCACACTCACGGCCACCCCAGCGTCGACCTGCTGGGCTTCAGCGATCCTTCCACCTCAGCCTTCCAAGTAGCCGGAACTACAGGTGTGCACTACCACACCCGGCTAATTTTTGATTTATTGTAGAGATGTCTCGCCAAGTTGCCCAGGTTAGTCTCAAACAATCCATTCACCTTGGCCTCCCAAACTGCAGGGATTACAGACTGAGCTACCGAGCCCAGCCCAATGTTGGTGCTTTATAAAAGCTACTGGAGAAAGCAAGGGTACATGGTGCATAGCAGCACTGTCCAGCTGAAGCACTGTAAGCCACAGAGGTAACGTTAAATATTCTAGTAGCCCCATTAAAGCACAAAGAAGCAAGTGATATTAATGTTGACACCTCTATATCCCCAGTATTACATTTTGGCATATCAGTGTCAAAAGTGATTAATGAGATGTGTGCATTCTTTCTGCACATCACGTCTTGGAAATCTGCTGTGCTGGTGCAGCCCAACAGCCTTGGCCTGTTGCTCTGCCATTTTGTCCTCCCACCCTTTCTTCCACGTGTCTTCCTCCCTTTCCCTGTGTTTATCCCTGTGTAGCATCTTGTCCTCAGGAAACTGGATGTACTGGAGAGATCTGCTTCTTTCTTTTTTGAGTTGGAGTCTCTCGCCCAGGCTGGAGGGCAGTGGCATGCTCATGGCCACCACAGCCTCTACCTGCTGTGCTCAGGCGATCCTTCCACCTCAGCCTTCTATGTAGCTGAAAACACAGGCATGCTTCGCCACTCCCGGCTAATTTTTTTAAAAATGTATTGTAGAGGTGAGGTTTCACCAAGTTGCTCAGGCTGGTCTCGAACCCCTAGGCAATCCTCTCACCTTGGCCTCCCAAAGTGCTGGGAATATAGGTGTGAGCCACCACACCCGACCAAGATCTGCTTCTTTAAGTCATCGGCATGGTGGGCTCCTCTTCACATTTTGTTTATTTTTGAGTCAGTATCTCACTCTGTCCCCCAGGCTGGAGTGCGGTGGCACTTTCACAGGCGATCCTGGGCTCAGGCAATCCTTCTGCCTCAACCTTCCAAGTTGCTGGAACTACGGGTGAGCTCCACCATGCTCAGCTTTTTTTTTTTTTTTATTGTAGAGATGGGTCTCACCAAGTTGTTCAGACTGGTCTCGAACCCTGGGCTCAGGCAATCCTGCCTCTGCCTCCCAAAGTGCTGGGATTACAGGCTTGAGCCACCACACCCAGCCTCCTACGCACATTTTAGGCTCTAGATGTTACATTTAGGAAAGATGTGAAGGCTCCCTTCTTCCAACTCACTTCTATAAACATGGAACCAGCCACATGCGCTTCTGTAGTCCTTTGAGAATGCTGAGTTGTGTTACCACTGAGAAACTGTGTAGTGCCAGCTCCTGTGAGCTCCCGCCTCCCCACCCAGCCCTCCTTGTGGGAACCAGTGATGACACGAAGGGAATTCAGCAGAGACTGGGAACCACCGAGAAGAACCCACAGCATCACTTCAACCCTAAGCCAGGGCAAGTGATGAGGCTCCCACCCTGTTGGCCCAAGCAGGTGGAGGGACGCTGAGGAGGCTGTACCCTGGTGGGAGCAGGGGCAGGCCTACACCAGGACTGAGCTACCCTGGGGAATTGCTGTGCTTTAGTTACTGGCATAAAAGTGGGGTAAGTTGAGGAATGGGGATTCTGAGGCAAGGCCAGAAAGGGCTTGCTGCTTCTGTCTTCCTTGGCTGGAATAGCTGTGCTGAGAGCCCCGAGGCTGCCAGTTGTGAGGACGCCCGAGCCATACCGGCTCCATCTGAGTGGGGCTCCAAGCAGCAGTCCTAGCCTGGGTCCTATAGCCTCCACAGAGGACAAGGGAACGAGACTTCAGATGACTCCAGTCTTCATTCCCAGCTGAACCCTTGATACAATGGAGCTGACATCAGCCATCCCTGCCCTTTATAAATTACTGACCCTTTGGATCTGCAAGCAACACAAAATGGCAATGTGTTTCATTCCAAGTTCTGGGGTGGCTTATTCCGAGCAGTGGTAACCAACCCACTTTCTGAAAGGAGCTTTGAAATCCAAGTACCACTGGGCAGCACCTGCCACATGCCCTACAGTGGCCTCCTGTCAAGCCTCAGATGAAGAGACTATCCTCCTCATGGCAGATGAGGTCCTGCAGGGTCAGTGTGGGCCTTGTTTCTTTTTCTGATGAGTCTCTCACAAGGGGATCTATGACTTTTGTCACCTGAGGCACCAGAGTGTGATTATAAATGCATCTTCCAGGACCCTGCACCAGGACAGATGCATCCGAATTCTTGGGGGTGGGGGTTGACTCTTGCATCCTCTGTAGGGTGAGGGTCCCTGCTCTAAACATGTTATGTGTCCCCTTTCCAGGGCCCGGGGGAAAGCTCTCTCTGCTTCCTTCAGAGACTTCCCTCCTGTCTGGGGTAGGCACCCATGCCTCCTCCCATCTCAGATTCATGGACGCTCCCTCAGAGAACCTTTTCCAGAAACCTCATTGCACATTTCTTTGTGACATATGTGGTAATCGTCATTTGTCTGTGTCTTGGCTTAAGGCATGTTGCTCCCAGCAGACCCTCTGAAGGTGGGGAGTACTCTCTCAGACCCCTTTCTCCCTCCCAGGCTGCCATAGTGATGCAAAAAATGACTCATCACTCACAGAGTTCCCTCCTGACTGGCCAAGCTGGCTATAGTCACAACTTTTCCTGGCCCCAGAGCAACAGGCTGCAGCCAACCAGAGCAAGGCATGCCAGATGACCACAGTGTCCAGGGTGAGGCCCGAAGCAAGGACGTGCTCCTGTACAGGGAGAGGTTCTGTCTCTGGAATAAGGGGCTATATGTGGCCTACCATCTGCAATCACGAGGGGGATTTTCTGGACAAAGCTTTGAGAGGTCAAAGCTCAGGGTCAATTAGCATTCAAGGTCTCTACCCTGAAGCTTGCCTCCTCCTGGTCTTCCTGTCTGCGTAATAAAAAAATATCCTCAACAGCCAGGTGTGGTAGCTACTGACATTTTAGCATGTTGGGAAGCTGAGGTGGAAGGATTGCTTGAGCTTAGAGTTTGAGCCCAGCCTGTGCAACATAGTGAGACCTTGTCTCTACATGAAACCAAAAAATTACTCAGGTGTGGTGGTTTGCACCTGTATTCCCAGCTACTAGGGAGGCTGAGGCAAAGGATCACCTGAGCCCAGGGAGGCTACAGTGAACCATGATTGTGCCACTGCACTCCAACCTGTGTGGCAGAGTGAGAACCTATCTCAAAAAATTGTGTGTGTGTGTGTGTGTGTATTCTCAAGGTGTCTACAATTTTGAATTGAATTTCCAGTGACTGGCAGGCAAAAACATACACCTTGAATGGAAGAACCTCAAAAGTGGAGAATGACCAACCTTTGGCTTCCCGTTGGGTTTCTGAACAAATTGGGAAAGCGCGGGCCTTTGGAAGCTTTATCGAAACACTGTGGGTGGGACTGACGTATGTGTGTCTTCTGTGTGGTGGGAGATTGTTTTGGGCGGCAGCTGCCTGCTGGGTAACCAGATTCTGGGATACCCCAGGCAACCACGCCCACGAAACTCCTGGCCCCAGAAACTTATATTTTGGTGGGAGAGATGGGAAATAAAGGGAAATGGGTATATTATGGGTACATTATGCAGTAAGTGTCATGGAGGAAACAAAAATCAAGGAAAGGAAGTCCCAAGTCCTCTGGACTTTTCAGCTACATGAGCCAACAAATCCCTTTTCAGCTTAGCTCCATTGCAAGAAGCAGAAAATTCAACCCAATTTAAGAGATAAACTATCTACTGTTTGGTGTGCTGGGATGACTAAATGAGCTCACCCAAAGAAACTACCATATATTTGCATCACTCATAAAACCGTCACCCCCATCAAGTGCCTAAAAAGAGACTCTACTGACAACCTGTGTATTCCAGTACACAAACACTTTTTAAAGCAACACATGTGAGCAGGCATTTAGTACCACCCTCATTCATATACAAGGAGATCACAGCTGCAGCGGTCTCTAGCCGGGGCCGGTAGTGAACCATCAAGCCTCACATGGCTCCCTCCAGTCCACAGCTGCCTATGAATCAGGTTTCAGCTGGGAGGCCCTCCTGCCTTTGGAGGCCATTTTGCACCTCTGTCTCATACTCACTCCCAAGCCATTTTTGTTTTAGGAGAGAGGGCTTTAAGGGAAGGCCCTGGGCTTTACTGTCAAAAAAGGATTTATAGCCGGGCTCGGTGGCTCAGCCTGTAATCCTGCGCCTTTGGGAGGCTGAGGTGAGTGGATTGCCTGAGCCCGCGGGTTCGAGACCCGCCTGGGCAAGCGAGACCTCATCTCTACAATAAATCAAAAAATTAGCCGGGC
>CAUYQG010264916.1:0-18885 GCA_963574415.1 Tarsius wallacei
CGCCTGTAGTTCCAGCTACTTGGAAGGCTGAGGCGGAAGGATCGCCGGAGCCCAGCAGGTCGAGGCTGCAGTGGCTGGGAGCGGCCACTGCACTCCAGTCTGGGCGACAGAGTGAGACTCCAACTCAAAAAAAAAAAAAAAGAAACAGAACATATTCCCCCAGAATTCTCTGGTACTACCCACCTCTTTGTGGTCAAACCCTCACTCCATCCCTGCCCCCAGGCAACCACTGATCTGTCCTCTATTCCTGTAGTTCTACCTTTTCTAGAATGTCATATGCACAGAATCATACAACATGTAGTGTTTTGAGTCTGCTTCTTTCACTCAACAAAAATGCTTTTGAGATTCATTCGTATTCTTATGTGTATCAAGAATGCATTCCTCAGTTGGGTGCAGTGGTACACACCTGTAATCCCAGAACTCTGGGAGGTCAAAGCGGGAGGATTGCTTGATCCCAGTAGTTCCAGACCAGCCTGGGCAACAGAGGGAGACACTGTCTCTTAAAAAAAAAAAAAATTAGCCAGGTATTGTGGAGCACACCTGCAGTCCCAGCTACTAGGGAGACTGAGGAAAAAGGATAGCTTGAGCCTGGGGGTTTGAGGCTGCAGTGAGCTGTGATCATACCACTGCACTCCAGCCTGGGTGACAGAGTGAGACCCCAACTCAAAAAAATCCATATATATATATATAGTATCTCAGTATCAGTCTAGGAGTTTATTATCAATGTGAATCCTCAGGCCCTATCCCAGACCTTTCCAATCAGACTGTTTTAACAACCCCTTCAAGTGATTCCAATGCATATAAAGTTTATGATGCACTGAAATTACAACATGCACCCTTGATTGTCATAGTTTTGCCCTCCTCCCAGGCAATGCAAATCCCTTGGACATGTTAATTCCATCTACCCCCTTCCAAATTCGATGTTACATGTCTTGCATTTCAGATCTTTTTTTTTTTCCAACCCCATAAGACAGTGGTCCCCAACCTTTTTGGTATCAGGAACTGGTTTTTTCCATGGATGGGGGTGGGGAGGATGTGCAGCCAAACCTCATTGCTGATGTTCATTTGTGCAGCCACTCCCCAATGCCAGCATCACTTCCTCAGCTCCACCTCAGATCATCAGGCATCAGATTCTCACTAGGAGCACAACCTAGATCCCTAACATGTGCAGTTTACAGTAGGATTCACACTCCTATAAGAATCTAATGCCACCACTGATCTGACAGAAGACAGAGTTCAGGCAATAATGCCAGCAATGGGGAGCGGCTGTACATACAGATGAAGCTTCACTCGCTCACTGTTCACCTCCTGCTGTGTGGCCCGGTTCCTAACATGGTATGTGTCCCGGTGGTTGGGGACACCTGCCATAAGACACTCTTCTTGTTTTATGCAGTCAAGATTTTTTTGCCTTATCTGTATTTACCACTTTCTTGCTCTTCGTTCATTCTTGCTTTTTAGACTGCCATCTATGACTTCTTTCTTTTTTAAGCAAGTACATTCTTCAGATTTTTTCTTTTTTTTAGTTGGAGTCTTACTCTGTCACTCAGGCTGGAGTGCAGTGGCATGCTCATGGCCACTGCAGCCTTGACCTGCTGGGCTCAGGTGATCCTTCAGCCTCAGTCATCCAAATAGTGGGAACCACAGGCATACACCACCATGGCAGGCTAATTTTTTGAAGTATTGTAGAGACAAGGTCTCACTGAGTTGCCCAGGCTGGTCTCAGACCCTGGGTTCAGGCAATCCTCTCGCCTCCACCTCCCAAAGTGCTGGGATTACAGGCATGAGCCACCGCTCCTGGCTCAGAATTTTCTTTTATTAATATCATAGAAGCAAATACTCCCAGTTTTTCCAAAATTTTTTTTTGCCTTTTTGTTAAAAGTTATTTTTTCAGGGGGTAGAATTTTAAGTCAGCAATTACTTTTTTCACCTGAGGAGAAGTCAGTCATCTGCATCTGAGATTATTTGTCTTTTCTGTTGTTTCACTGTATTGTGTCTAAGAGGCTTCCCCACCCACACACACAACCCTGCTTAGAATTCAGTGAACTTCTAACATCTGTGATTTACTGATTTATTTGAGTTGGAGTCTCACTCTGTGACCCAGGTTGGGGTTCAGTGGCATAATTATGGCTACTGCAACCTTGACCAACTGGGCTCAGGGCATCCTCCTGCCTCAGCCTTCCAAGTAGCTAGAACCACAGGTATGCACCACCATACCCAGCTAATTTTTTTATTTATTGTAGAGACAAGGTCTTGTCAAGTTGCCCAGGTTGGTCTCGAACTCCTGGGCTCAGGCAATCCTCTCGCCTTGGCCTCCCAAAGTGCTAGCATAACAAGCATGAGCCACTGCTCCCAGCTTAATACCTGTGTTTTAAACAGTTTGGGCCTAAACATTTCTTGGCCACTGTCTTCAGATTCTGCCTGCTACTTTGCTGTTTTCTTTCCCCGGTTACATTACTGAATGCCATATTGTCTTATGTCACCCTCCCATCCCTTTACTGCCCCTTTCAGTTTCTCTTCTTCTTTTTCTCTTTTCTTAGGCAGGATAATTTCTATCGTCATATCTTTCCCTTCATCTATTTTTTCTCTTCACTTGTGTCTAATTTGATACTAAGCCTATCCATTATGTTATTGATGTGAATTATTGGGCTTTTTTTTCTAGAAATTTGATTTTTTTAATCAACTAGGCAATTTTCTACAGCTTCCTCTTTTGACTAGGTGTTTTCTGCCATGTCAGTAATTTATTTTTTATTTTTTATTTTTTTGAGTTGGAGTCTCACTCTGTTGCCCAGGCTGGAGTGCAGTGGCACACTCACGGCCACCGCAGCCTTGACCTGCTGGGCTCAGGTGATTCTTCCACCTCAGCCTTCCAAGTAACTGGAACCATAGTTGTGCGCCACCGTGCCCGGCTAATTTTTTGATGTATTGTAGAGATGAGGTCTTGCCACGTTGCCCAGGCTGGTCTCAACCCATGGGCTCAGCAATTATTTCGCCTCCGCCTCCTAAAGTGAATGACAGGCATGAGCCATTGCACCTGGCTATTTATTTATTTAGAGTTGGAGTCTCATTCTGTCACCCAGGTCGGAATGCAGTGGCATAATCATAATCCCGGCTCACTGTAGCCTTGACCTCTCGGGCTCAGATGATCCTTCCACCTTAGTCTCTTGAGTAGCTGAAACTACAGTCAGGCACCACCACAGCCAGCTTATTATTTTTTTTTTTTTTTGGAGAGGTGAGGTTTTGCTATGTTGCCCAGGCTGGTCTCAAACTCCCGGGCTCAAGTGATCCGCCTACCTCGGCCTCTCAAAATGCTGGGATTACAGATGTGAGTTACTGTGCTTGGCCTAGTGTTTTTTTTTTAATTCAGCTTTTTCCCGTTTCTGGTGAGAGGTGCAGTCTGAATTCCTAGCCTGCTCTATGCCTGAATCAGAGCTCTCAAAACTCAACTTGGTACACCCTCGACTTACAAAAATATCTGACAGCCTAATTTGTTAAAATAATAATTACCTTTTGTTCTGGCACTAAAGCTTCAAGCTCGATGGAATTAGAAAGAATCTGTGGTCCCTGGTACTTAACTATTCCCTTGTGAATTTCACTGTGAATATACTGGATATACATTGAAATACCAAAGTAGCTCCAAGATCTACTGGTGGCACAGTGTTGTCAATGTTTCTCAGAAAATGAGCGCAGTAAGCCAGAATCATGTGTGTTGGTTGCGTGGAAAGTGCTGTCTCCATGGCTACATAAAACATAACAAGCTCAAAAAGGAAACAGCTTTCGGTGGTTGATAAGCAAAGAGGATGTGAGTCGTGCTGTGCTATATATTAGGAATGTTTCCAGACTTTCGCTAGAGGAGGGACACTTTCATATCCGCTGAGATGGTTGTAGAAAAACCACGTGTGACCACTGGTGAGACTGACGTCATGTAGAGAACATGGCACGGAGATCCCCATTTGTGGTTCATTTACTCATTTCGTTTTTTAGATACAGTATTTGCTGTGAGGTACAACTCAATAAAGGTCGAACAGTTAACAAAGAAGGAAACTGTTCCTAGCCCAGTAGGACTTAATCCCATTCCCCACTTGGGAAGCAGCAGTTTATAACACATATCAATTAGCCTGGAGACCACAGTGTCCATGTACCTGGAGTGTGTCTGCAAAATCAAGTGACTAGTGGACAGTCTGTGACAAGTTTTTGTGAGGAAGCACCACCATGGCCTGAGGGTTGACTTGGTCATATTTTGGGAAGGACATTGAAGGAGGGGGACGCCCGGACTCAGGACCTGTCTGGGGCTCCCCAGTGCCATGACCTGGGAATTCACACTCACGTGGGGCCCGGTTTTCTTAAGATTTGCCCTAACCTTGGGTCAGACTGCCTAGCCACTCCCTGTGCACACTCAGTGTCCTTGTCCTCACAGGTATTCATCTAAAGTGCCTGTCCCTGCCGCTGTGAGGCTGAACCCTCCTGCTCTTGAAGCGTCTGGGGCCCACACACCTCCACCCTGTGGCCTTGACACCCTGACTGGAAGCTCCTTCCCTCTGAGCTCTGCCTCATCATTCTTCTCTTAATTCAGTGGTGTCACTTTGTATTTTGTGGCTTCTCCCGTGACCTCACAAGAGAACATCGCACTGCACCGCTTCTCTGGATGGACATTCATCAGGGCAGCAACAACTTGCAAGATATATTAAAGAGGACACAAGCCCAGTACAGACCTGCTGGATTTGAAAACAGACCACAGTGCTGCTGTCCTGCTGGTGCCATGACAGCTGCAGCGTTTCTGGCTTCCAACCGATGCTTATGCTGCCACTCATCGGTGAGAGAAGAAAGGAGAATACCGGGGCAGATGGAGCCCAGCTGAGAGCAGAGATACATGTGGAGTCGATGGTGCCAGAGCAGACTGAGCGGGAGCAGGGCCTCTCCCACACCCACCACTTAAAGTTCCCACTCAACTGCCTTTTTAGACCACATATACCTGTGTATACCAGCATGTGATGGACTTGTTTTGAGAGATGCTCCCAGAAGGCGAGCTGCATTTTTAGATACAGATTTTTTGTTTGTTTGTTTATTTGCTTGTTTTTAGTTGAAGTCTCACTCTGTCACCCAGGCTGCAGTGCAGTGGCACACTCACGGCCACCACAGCCTCAACCTGCTGGGCTTAGACAATCCTTCTGCCTCAGCCTTCCAAGTAGCTGGAATCATAGGCACATGCCACCACACCTAGCTAATATTTTTATTGTAGAGACAAGGTCTTGCCAATTTGCCAGGCTGATCTCAAACCCCTGGGCTCAGGCAATCCTCTTCGCTCCACCTCCCAAAGTGCTGGAATGTCAGGTTGGAGCCACTGTGCCCAGCTTAGATACAGCAAATCATCTCACAGTCACCCTATTGAGCAAAAGAAAACGGATGCAAAGTAGCACATGCTGTTTGATTCCATTAGCTGCTTGATTCCATTAGCATGAAGTTCAAAAGCAAGCCAAGCTAACTTGTGGTGATGAAAATCAAAGGCGTGGTTACCCTTGGTGGGTGCTGATTAGCATAGGGCACGGGGTTTTTCCAGGTGCTGAGCATGTTCTATGTGTGGTTCTGGTGAGAGCTACATGGTAGACACACATGTAAACACCTTCTGAGTCGTACACTTTAGATTTGCATGCCTGACTGTACCTGTCATACCTCAATTAAAAAAAATACAGTTAACAAATCTGATGGCCCTGATGAACAGGAAAAGGGTAGCCTGAGCTATGCAGTGTTTCCTAGAAAAATAAAGCACACTTTACAGAATTCCAGAGTTTTCTCTGGGAACCTGTGACCAGATGGCTCTCATAAATAATGCATCAAAATATGGTTAAGACTGGAAGAATTCATGATGGGTGATAAAAAGAAAGCAACCAGTGATCACGTAGTTTACTTTTTTTGACTTGCATTGCGACTTTCTGGGAGAGCCAGGATCATGCTCTAAGAACAGAATAATCACTGAGCACTAGGAAATGGGTCGCTGTGGACCCCAAGTAACTCACAGGCTTTCTGGGCCAATGCCCAGGTGCTTCCTTTGTTAAGTGAACAAATGAGATGTCTTAAGGCTCCTTCCAGTTTGTAAAGTCTTTGGATTGTGGAAATTGAAATGATAAAGAACAACAATTGGAGTAGGATGATAAAGTAAGTTACTTTAAAAACCTGTAATAATAAAATCTAGCTGGGCACTGTGGCTCATGCCTATACTCCTAGCATTTTGGGAGGCAGAGATGAGATGATTGCCTGCGCCTAAGGGTTCAAGACAAGCCTGGGCAATTTGGCAAGACCTTGTCTGTAAAATAAATCGAAACAACTAGCTGGGCATGGTGGCACACACTTGTAGTCCCAGTTACTTGGAAGGCTGAGGTGGAAGAATTGCCTGAGCCCAGCAGGTCGAGTCTGTGGTGGCCGTGATCATGCCACTGTACTCCATCCTGGGTGACAGAATGAGACTCTGACTCAAAAAAAAAAATCTGTAAGATTCTGTAATAGACAACAAACAACGTGGGTGACCATGTCAAGTGGTAAGAGGTCAGACTAGGTAGGTGAGCTGCTACCTGAAACTACTCCCCTTCTTCCCAGGATGTCCCCTGGCCCTTGACAAGGAGTCTCCCTAATAACAACAACATAAAAAGATAAAAAACTGTCTTAGACTCTAATCCAAAAAAGCAGTATAGCTGGGCACTATGACTCATGCCTGTCATCCTAGCACTTTGAGAGGCCGAGGCAGGAGGATTGCCTGAGCCCAGGAGTTCAAGACCAACCTGGGCAACATGGCGACACATCTCTACCAAAAAAAAAAATTAGCTGAGCATGGTGGCATGCCTGTAGTCTCAGCTATGAGGCGGAAGGATTGCCTAAGCCCAGCAGGTCAAGGCTGTGGTGGCCGTGCGCACTCCAACCTGGGCGACAGAGTAAGACTCTGACTCAAAAAAAAAAAGGAAGGCAAGAAAGCAGTATATGCTAAGTTTTTCCCTTGTGGGTTCATATTTGCAGAGAGTAAATTTGCAGAAGGTGGAATTTCTAAAATGTCTGAGCCAGGAGGAGCACTGACAGCAGCCTAGGTCTGGCTGGAGCACAGTCGCACAGCCAGGAGGAAGCACGGCATTCTCTCTGCTTTCAGCTCAGCAAGTAAGCATCCTCTCTGTGTTTCTAGAAGCAACTGAGGCTCCCTGGCACCTACATAAGGTCACACAACCAGGAGGAGCAAAGGAGACAAATCCACCCTCTCCTGCCCTGACCTGCCCCGTGGCTTTTTCTGGATTGACTGGAACACCCTGGAAAGGGTAGGGAGGATGGCCATTGTCTGTGACTTAAAAAGCAATTGAGAAGGTGGGAAGCTGATGGAACTGGGGGTCAGAAGACTGCAACTTCTCCAGTAAGACACTTAAAGAGTTGGGTGTGGTGGCTCACACCTGTAATCCCAGCACTCTGGGAGGCTAAAGCAAGAGGATTGCTTGAGCCCAGAAGTTAGAGACCAGCCTGGGCAACACAGTGAAACCTTGTCTCTGCAAAAAATAAAAAAATTAACCAGGTGTGGTGGTGTGACCCTGTAGCTACTCAGGAGGCTGAGGCAGAAGGAGCACCTGAGCCCAAGAGACCAAGGCTTTGGTGAGCTGTGAACATGCCACTGTACTCCAGCCTGGGCAATAGAGTAAGATCTCGAGTCAAAAACAAACAAAAAAGAAAGACACTTATAAGTGGCTGTGTGACCTTCAAAAATGGTATAGCTTCTCTGAGCCTTGACTCCCTCACCTGAAATAGCATGTCCCATTGTCAGTGAAACAGAGAGTAGTTGGAGCAACCAGCAAGGAAGTACTACATACATGGTGAAGCAGAGTGTGCTGATTGAAATGGAGAAATCTGCATCTACTCAGTGAATTAAGGAATTCGTGACTAGAAAACAATAATAATGATTAAAATGCTCAGTGAGTACATGTTAACAGCAGGGCTGCTGATAGCACACATAAAAATCAATGGTCCTATAACAGAAATGTCCTTTGTTTATTTGTCACAGTGGTCTAGCACAATTACTTTTATTAAGTCTCTAAGGAACACACTCTAATGTGTAGAGGCTGGTTGTGAAAAGAATTTTTACGCGAAGATGAATGTCTCTAATCCCTTCCATACTTTGCATTTTTTTTTTTTTTTTGAGTTGGGGTCTCACTCTGTCACCAGGCTGGAGTGCAGTGGCACAACCATGGCTTACCACAGCCTTGACCTCCTGGGCACAGGCTATCCTCCAGCCTCAGCCTCCCAAGCAACTGGAACTAGAGGTGTGCACCACCATGCCTGGCTAGTGTTTTGATTTTTTGTAGAGACAGTTTCATTATGTTGCCCAGGCTGGTCTCGAACTCCTAGGCTCAAGTGATCCTCCCATCTTGGCCTCCCAGAGTGTTAGGATTATAGGCGTGAACCACTGTGCCCAACCTGCATTATCAATCTTTATAAATTTGTGAATCCAATAGGCAAAAATGGCGTCCTATTGTTATTTTGACTTGGGTTGTCCTGATGATAAGTGAGGCTTGGCATCTTTTCATCTTTTCATTGGAAATATAAGCTGATAAAGCTTTATGGAAGGCAGATGTACAGTACCAAGTAAACTTTTAAGCGCTCATACCCTCAAGCCAGAAGTTCCATTTTTCAATAGTTCTCTTAGAAAAATAATGCTCACATATCTGCACACAGAGGCACGAACAAGGCTTTACACTGCAGCATTGTCTGAAATAGCAGATAACTAAAAATAGCCTAAATAGTCATCCACAAGAGGAGAGGTCAGATAAACTGTGGAACATGCAAACCGCGAAAAACAGTAGCGATTATAAAATAATGGCAATTCCACATAAGAAGAAAGCAAGTTGCAGAACAATATGTACGATATATTAATGACGCCATTTGCTTAAAGTGAAAACCAAACTAAATACTACTATATGCATATACAGAGGTGCAAAAAAAATGTATACACATTTTAAGTATGACGTTTGCTGAAAAGATGGCATTAATTAAAGCAATGCTGGCGTCACCATGTGACAGATGAAACAGTCAAAGACAATGACGGAAGCACGGCTGAGTGAACATCATACTACACGTTGCTACCGTAATTTCATTCAACTTTGAAGAGTAGTACATACATAAGCTCTCTTAAAATGTGTGTACTTTATTTCGGCACCTCTGTTTATACATGGAAGTGATCAGTGGCTGCCTTGAGAGTTGTGTAGATGAAGATGGGTCACTGGGAAAGGAGACCAAGCCAGCCTGTGACCAAGGGGAATTTTGTATTCTCTGTGTGGTTTGAGTCTTTAAAACATGAATGTGTTTGCATATCACTTGGATAATAAATACAAATGTAGAGTTAAAGATAAATGACACTGAAAAGTATAAAATGTAAAAGAGAACTCGTGATTACTTCAATGTGAGAAGAAAAGTTTTAGGTTGTAGAAACTTCCTAGCTGTTCTGGAGTGGCAAGACAAGAGTCCAGTGAAAGCTGAATGGCCACGATGCCTGTCACTTGAGTGCAGAGTGACCACGTGGTCAAGCAGCGAAACCATCCAAAATAGCCAGATACCTGAGGTCATCAGAAATTGACCAACTTTTCTTTCACTTTTTGTCCAGACATCAAATAGACACAGATTGAGGTTCACCTTTCATGTTACTGGTTTTAATTTACTTAAGCAATTGTCATGTCCTTTATTAATATTTTACTCTGAGCAGAGTCCATTTAATAAGGATAGGCTTTCCTTTATCCTTTCCCTGTTCACAAAAGTATCATGTGCTTAATATGAGGGGGAAAAAAAAGGAAAAATGTGGAACATTATGAAAAAAAAATAAAAATGTAAACCCATCATTAAGAATACTGTTAACAATTTTTACTTTTTCCCTTTGCACTTTGGTATCCATAGAATTGGGTTAGTGTTGTGTGCATAGTTTTCTGTCCTTGTTTTTTTCAGTTAAAATTTTATTGTAAGCATTTCTATGTATCATCACAGATTCTTCACAAATGTTTATAACAGCACAATGATATTGCAAATCATGGATACACCATAATTTATTTATCTATTCTTTTATTATAGGAAATTGATTCATTTATTTCACTATTATACTTAAATCTGAAGGACATCCTTGCATGTAAGTCTTTGCTTCCATGGTTTTTTTGTTTTTGTTTTTGAGTCAAGGTCTCACTTTGTTTCCCAGGCGGAGTGCAGTGGCACGATCACAGCTCACCTCAGCCTTGATTTCCTGGGCTCAGGTGATCCTCCCACTTCAGCTTCCCAATTAGCTGGGATTAGAGGCCTGTGCCATCACGCCCGGCTAACTTTTTTATTTTTTTTTGTAAAGATGGGGTCTTGCCATATTGCCCAGGCTGGTCTCTAACTCCTGGGTTCAAGTGATGACAGGCGTGAGCCATCACGCCCAGCCGTCCTGGCTTCCACTTTTGGCTAGGTCCCTAGGATGTATTCTGAGAAACAGCATTATGGGGTTGTGTTGGTAGTGGTTCATCCTGCCCCCACCACACCGCATCCCCTGCCGGCCTTCACTCTGCTTGTGTCTGTGCAGGGGCAGCTCCAGGACCCCCGTCCTTGGCCTTCCTGGGATTTAGTCTGTGGGTGTCACCAGCAGGTCAGAGGGCTGGAAGGGCCAGAAGTGAGCACTTCCTCCTCACTCCCTGCTTCCAGCCACAGCTGCACCTCTCCCCACTGGAGCCCAGCCCTCTTTCTGGGTGGTCTCTCCTCCACCCTTCATCCCTTAGGCCTCAAGAGAGGCAGCTGCCTCCTGCTGGCCCAAGTGCCTTCACATCCCTCACCCGCCCCCAGCCAGCCCTCTATTACTAGAGAAGAAGGAGAAGAATCTACACAGATGTCTTCCTCCCCACTTCTCACGTGAGAGGCAGCTACTGCATTTTACCCAGCAGTTGCCAGAACGGGCTGAGTCTGGCTATGTGATTCATGTGTTTGTCCCGTCGCTGACTAGAGACAGAAGGAAACACTGCTTTTCCATGTTCTTGCAAAATAATGAGACACCTAGTGGGTACAACATGAAAATACGTCTGTGGGAGCTGGGTTCAGTCAACCTCCAGATAAACGATACTCAAGAATGTCTCAATGCTTAATTCTGCAAAAGAAACACCCAGAGTCAGGAATCAGACTGATCACCGACTCCTGTTGAATAACTAAGGTATATTATTACCATATGTTTTATAGCACTCAGTCGTTGTCAAAGTCCTTTCAACATTAAGTTTCTTTCCACAACACTAAGTACAATAGTCTCCCCCACCGGGCAGGGGACTCCCTGGGAGAAGAGGCCACCCCACTTTCCTACTAGCACATGCCTACTGTCTAATACAGAAAGAATAGGGCTGGACACGGTCATCATAGCACTTTGGGAGGCCAAGGCAAGAGGACTGTCTGAGCCCAGGGGTTTGAGACCAGCCTGGGCAACTTGGTGAGACCTCGTCTCTACAATAAATAAAAAAATTAGCCAGGCATGGTGGTGTGTGCCTGTAGTCCCACCTGCTTGGAAGGCTAAGGCAGAGGATCACCTTAACTCAGTCAGTTGAGGCTGCAGTAGCCGTGAGCATGCCACTGCACTCCTGCCTGGACCATAGAGTGAGACTCTGACTCAAAAAAAGAGAAAGAATTGCGTTTAGGAGAAGCTGACAAACTGAACTGATCTGAATAACTACTCCAAAAGGTGGGGTGGTTTTGATTTTTTTTCTAGGTAAGGAAACGAAATACCCAAGTGTAGAGAGAGTTGGCCTCCAGGTAAATAACTCGAGGAGCCATTAGGAACCACACCTGGTACTCTTGACCTTTGCCCACCCCCAAATAGGCCATGGGCCCCCATGTCTTGGGCAACTTTTTATTTGCATGTAATTCATATGCCATAAAATTCATCCTTGTAAAGTGTACAATTCAGTGGCTCTTAGCACATTCGGGAGGTTGTACAACCATCACCGTTTGTAGCTCCAGAATGTCCCCGTCACCCCCAGAAGTCCCTGCAACCCCTCAGCTCTCGCTGTTTCTATCTCCCCTGAAAACCGCCAATCTACTTTCTGTCTCTTTGGATTTGCCTGTTCTGAACATTTCATATAAATGGAATCATAGGATATGTAGCCTTTTGAGTCTGACTTTCTTTAAAAAAGTATTTTAAAATTGTTTATAGAGGAAAGGTCTCACTATGTTACCCAGGCTGGTCTCGAATTCCTGGCCCCAAGTGATCCTCCTGCCTTGGCCTTCCAAAGTGCTGGGATGACAGTTGCGAGTCACTGCGCCCAGCCCTGGCTTCTTTCATTTAGCAGGTTCTCAAGGTCCATCCGTATTGTGGCTTGAGTCAGCGCCTCATTCCTTATCATAGCCATTGTAGTGCACTCTTCAACTATTCCTCCGTTCATGGACATTTGGTTTGTTTTCACTTTCGGGATGCTATAAGGAACTTACAGCTCCAAGTTATAAAAACTGGGGCCAAGCTGGGCGCGGTGGCTCATACCTGTAATCCCAGCACCTTGGGAGGTGGAGGTGAGATGATTGTCTGAGCTCAGGGGTTTGAGACCAGTCTGGGCAATTTGGTGAGGGCTCATCTCTACATAAATTTTTAAAAAAATTAGCTGGACATGGTGGCGCACACTTGTGGTTTCAGCTACCTGGAAGGCTGAGGGAGGATCACCTGAGCCCCAGAAGGTCAAGGCTGTGGTGGCCATGAGCATGCCACTGCACTCTAGCCTGGGTGACAGAGTGAGACTCTGACTCAAAAAAAATCCCAGGCCGGCCAGGTGTGGTGACTCACGCCTGTCACCCCAGCACTTTGGAAGGCCAAGGCAGGAGGATTGCTTGAGGCCATGGGTTTCAAGACCAGCCTGGTCAACATAGTGAGACCCCATCTCTACCAATCAATCAATCAATCAATCAAAATAAAAACTGGGGTCTGCAAATCTTCAGATATGTTCCTGGGGTCTGTGTCTTTTCAAATTTGAGAAACACTGATCTGACTGACTCCACTGCTTAATAAATAAAGCAGTTGATCAGGTTCCTCCCCCAGAGTTAATGGAAGCTTCTGTGACTGGATCTGCAGCACCAGCTCGTGGTCCCTCTTGTCTGCAGGAGTGGACATATTGGTTCAGGGCCTTTCCAGGCTGCCTGTCCAACTCCCTGATGTAGGATCACGTCAGCAGTGTGGGTAGCACGTCCCTAGTGACACTGGTGTACATTGGCTTAGCCCAGGTGCTGGGCAACTTCTAATTCTCCAGACTGCTGGCCTGACACTGGTCACATTTGCTCTGGCTAAAAGCCAGCAGAAAGAATCACCTGCCAAACACCCCACTCAGCCTACTTCCCTTACAGTGGCCTCCCAGGGCTGTTCCCTGGACAAACAAGGCTGTTGACCCCATCTGAAGGCCTAGGAGATGATCATATGAGTCACCAGGTTCCTCGCTGGCTTCCAGTGCTACTGTGTCCCTGCAGGTGGGATGGGGCCCAGGGCAGCCAGCCCCTTTCCGCCTGGTCACTCCTCCAAGCTCTTGGCCTGCGAAGGGTGCCGGTTCAGCCTGTTTTCCTCTCAGCAGGCTCTGCAAACAGCAGTTCAGAGAGTGGCAGCTGAGTTGCAGGAAAGCAAAACAAAACTGGATACCGGGAAGAAGACGTGTGGAGTGTCTGGAGGGAGGCCACAGGCTCTTCTGGGAAGGGAGTGCCGAGGCAGCTGGGAGAGTATCAAATTAAAGACCAGGAGCCCAGAGGCAATATTCTAAACTAATGCTCATGGGAGTAAGGCAGGCCTTGCAGAAGAGCACCTCCTCGTTGCTCAAGGAGTGTTTCATAATGTTCTAAAATGCTACATCCTATGTTACACAAAGAGTTGGAGAAACTTAGCCAGGGGTCGGGCCCGGTGACTCACGCCCATAATCCCAGCACTTTGGGAGGCTGAGGCAGGAGGATCGCTTGAGCCCAGGAGTTTGAGACCAGACTAGGCAACATAGCAAGACTGCATCACCAAAAAAAAAAAAAAAAAAAAAAAAAAAATTTAGCTAGGTGTGGTGGCATGTGCCTGTAGTCCCAGTTACTCGGAGTACTGGGCAAGGGGATCCCCCGATTGAGGCTGTGGTTGTGCCACTGCACTCTAGACTGGGCAACAAAGCGAGACCCCAACTCAATAAAAACAACAAGAAACAAACTTAGCTGGGAAAGCATGCAGGCATACCTGCTGCTGAACTTGGATGGAGGGACAGTTGGCGTCGTGGGAGTCAGGAAGAGTGCCAGGTCCTCCACAGGTCCTCAGGCAACTCTCCTACAGGCATCATGGGCTCCTGGGAGGCTGAGTATCCAAGCAGAGGCTTCTGACAGCAGGACAGTGTGAGGACAGAGGAGCAGGTGAGGAGAAGGGCCACGCATGGCCTTTTTAAACAGTGATGCCGGAACTCAATGCTCAAGCTCGGCCTTCATCACAGGCAGGAGGATGTAGCCTTCACATGCTGGTGGTCCAGGATCATATAAGTTTGTGTTTGGTAAGTGCTTTGGGAGAGTGAGGGATAATTATCTCTCTCCCACGGAGCACAAAGACTCCCTCCCTTGTGGTTTTAGAGGGCATGGCTGTGTGCCTGGAAGAACTGGAATACAGCTGGGTCCCCGGGTTTTGGGGTCCTCAGCCCCACACTCCTGTCCCTTACTCCGCCCCTTCCTTCTTCCTTTTTCCTTCCTGCCTCTATCTATCCCTGACAGGCCTGCAGAAGGAGCACACTCACTCCCTGCTCATGCTAGTGCTCTGGCCTCCTGGGCTGGGCATGGAGTTCCTGATCTGGATAGGTGCTCCCAAACTGGACAGGTGCTCTCAGGCTAGGCAGGTGCAACCGGGATGGTCAGGTGCTCCTGGAATGGGCAGGTTCTCCTGGGCTGGGCTGGTGCTTCCAGGCTGGACAGATGCTCCTGGGCCGGACAGGTGCCGGCACCATCCTTGTCATTGAGCTCCCAATGTTCCACTCCCTGCAGAGCCAGCAGCGCCCCAGGCACGTGCTGCAGAGGAGGCTGGAGGAGAGAGGGGGGAATGTTCAGACTAGATGATAAAGACAAAAGGGGGTGGAATCAAGTCCAAGGACCCTCATCCATCAGATTGTATCTCACCAACGCACATGGTCGGGTGGTGCAGTGTGGTCCAACAGGATGTGTCCTATACCTGTGCCGTCTACACCCATGCTGTCTATACCAGTGCCTCTACACACATAGCTACCGAGCCCTTGAAATGTGGAGAGTGGGGGTGGTTTCATCCTGTTTAATTTTTTTTTTTTGAGTCAGAGTCTCACTCTGTTGCCTAAGCTGGAGTGCAGTGGCTGGGCTCAGGCAATCCTTCTGCCTCAGCCTTCCAAGTAGCTGGGACTATAGGTGCGTGCCACCATGCTCGGCTAATTTTTTAATTTATTGTTGAGATGAGATCACTCCAAGTTCTGGTGGGTATGATGATGGGCCCTGGGGGGAGGAAGGAGTCACCAACAAGTGTTCTTGGTCAACAAAGCAGGCCCAAGGCTCCTTGGAGCGGAGGCTGGGGAGTGTGCCTAGGCAGGAACCCGGGAGGGGAGGAAGGAGTCATTGATAGACTAATGCTCTCAGTCAACAAAATGGACCCAGGGCCTTGGGAAGGCAGAGTCCAGGGTGTGTGCCTGGGCTGGAGACAAGACCCTGGACTCCCCCGTGTGCAGCACTAAGATCTCACACTCTCGGTTCTCTCTACTTTTTCAGTTTTCACTGGAATTTTCACTTTTATTCTGAGAAATAGGCAAGGTAAAGACTATCTACTGGGTTTTACACATGAGAAAACAGGTTCAGAGAAAATAAGCTAATTGCCCAGACACTACACTGAGGGGCTGAAGGAGACAACAGCTTTCCTCGGTGAGGTCGGACCCAGCCTCACTCTGCCTGGGCTGGAGTAGTCTTCCAACCTCCACTGATGCAAAGAGCCTCTTCCTAGGCTGATTCCGTCACCTACAGTCAAAGTAGCTTTGCTCGCCGGAGGCAGCAGTAGTTGCAGCCTCCGCCACCGAAACCTGCCAGACTTGCCACTTCTCCAGGCTGGTCTTGCTCTTCCTGGTCTTGCTCTTCTCCCTCCCTGGCTGAGTCCCCAGGGCTGCTGCCCAGGCACTGAGGGTATCTCAGCAGATCCAGCACAGGCATTTGCCTATATTTTCATGCCTGTAAGTATTTCATTGCCTTCTTTTTGATGCCGGGGAACAGAACCCTGTCATCCGAGAAGAGCTGGGGAGAAACAGAAGTCATGGGATTGAGATTCAGGGAGGACTCTCTCCATTGTGCACACAGCGCCCCCTGTTGACTGAGGCAGGCCGCTTTAAAACAACCAAGAAAGGGAAGAAATAAACAAAACCATGCAAAACCCAACAACCAGCTTTACTGGGGTATAATCAACGTACAATAAATTGCACGACCTCAAGGGCACACATCATGAGTTTTAAGTCATGCAGACACCATGAAACCACTGTAGTCGAGTTACTGAGTCTTGTCGCAGACAGCTCTTCCACCCGGGCTACAGTGAGCACCCAGCTCAACACCACACCCTCCTCCTAAAAGCGATGGCACCAGCCCTGCAGGGCTATCTTGACTGCCACCTCTGCCATCCCTGGAAAGGGAGCCTCCACATGGTCCCACATGGCCCTCCCTCCTCCTCCGTTGCATCCTCCTTCCGCGGAAGGCTCACTTCGTGGGACTCTGGCTTCACCCCCTTCCCCTTCTCAGAGTTGTCCTAATGTGGGACTGTACCTCTCTCTGCTGAATCACCTGCTTCTCAGCCATGGGCTCCTTTTCCATCTTAAAAACAAACATGCTGGGTGCAGTGGCTCACATCTGTCATCCTAACACTTTGGAAGGTGGAGGTGAGAGGATTGCCTGAGCCCAAAGGTCCGAGACCAGCTTAGGCAACTTGGTAAGAACTCGTCTCTATAATACATCAAAAGTTAGTCAGGCGTGGTGGTGTGTGTCTGTAATTCCAGCTACTTGGAAGGCTGAGGCAGAAAGATTGCCTGAGCCCAGCAGATCAAGGCTGTGGTGGCTGTGACTGTGCCACTGCTCACCAGCCTAGGTGACAGAGGGAGACTCCAACTAAAAAAAAAAAAAAAAAAAAACCCGCAACAAGTCCCAATAAGCCATGAAAAAAGTTAAATACATAAAAGACATCCATATACATACATGTAAACACACAGAGAAGGGCCTGCAATCTGCAACTATTTAACTAAGAGTTGCTTCAAATCCTGCCCCAGAGATGACACAGTCAGTGGGTCTTCGGCTGGTCTCCCAGACAGGAAGCCTGTCTAGGCACGACGTCCCAGTAGACACTGCTGTTGTCCCCTCACAGGAGAATGTCAGGAATGAAACGCACAGGCATCTGGTCTTGCAAGGCTGCAACCCTTTAGGGCAAGGGTCCCCAACCCCCAGGCCACAGACTCGTACTGGTTCGTGGCCTGTTAGGAACCGGGCTGCACAGGAGGTGAGCAGAGTGAAGGTTCATCAGCATTTACAGCTGCTCCCCATCGCTGGCATTACAGCCTGAGCTCTGCCTCTTGTCAGATCAGCAGTGGCATTAGATTCTCATAAGAGGGTGAACTCTACTGTGAACTGCACTTACAAGGGACCTAGGTTGCATGCTCCTTATGAGACTCTGATGTCTGCTGATCTGAGGTGGAGCTGAGGCAGTGATGCTGGTGCTGGGGAGCAACTGCAAACACAGATCAACGTCAGCGGTGAGGTTTGACTGTACATCCTCCCCACCTCCGTTCATGGAAAAATCATCTTCCACAAAACTGGTCCCTGGTATCAAAAAGATTAGGGACCACTGATCTAGAAGATTATGGATTTTAGACACATACGGAAAAGTGGGTTTCTCATGACCGATGTTTTTACCCAAGATAAAGTATAAGAAGGAAATTTAAAAATCACCTCCAAAATCCCCCCATTCAGACAACAGCCCAACCATCTGGTGTGTCCTTTGGACATCTCTATGCAGTCTGCACATGTGGAAGCATATGAATCCAGCTTCACACACGTGGGATCATAAGTCAGATGTTATTCTGTAATCACTGCTTACTCAGAATATGCAATGGATAGATATCCAAGCCAGTGAGTATCCACTAACACCATGATAGCTAACAGTCAGAGGTTTAAGCAACCCATCTCCTACAGCTGGCACCACGGGCTATTGGTGCTGTGTTATGCTGCACACCTTCAGTGGAAACAGCTTGTGTTCAGACTCTTGTTTTTCACAGTTCTCTCCTCCAGGCAACTTCTGGATGTGGGCTGGCTCAATACAAGGGTGTGTGCAGGCCCCTGACTGCCTCTGGAGATTTTACACCGATGTGCACTCCATCCACCCCTGGATTTAGGGATGCCTCTGTCCCCTCTCGACAACATTGGGTTTTATGGATTTCTGGCCTTCGAGGTGGCTCTAGGGGACTGATTCCGGTTTTATTATTGAGCTGTTATTTTCAGTTGTTTAGTGTTATTTTTAGTTGTTTATTATTTTGGTTGTATTGTTTTCATTATTTTAGTTGTTATGTGTGGGTTCAGTTCTGTCAAGCTATTTTGTTTCCTATTTTTATGCTTTGTTGGCATAGCTTTGTTTTCTGTCTTTTAGTAAATTCTCTATGTTTTTGGATGTCTTTTTCTGGTAATTAATTTTGAGAGTATTTTGCCTGCTTTTGGCTCTACAAGTGGGCGTTTCCTCAGTTTATTCCTTAGGTATATCTTTCTCCAACTCTCCATCATTTCTTCTTCTCTAGGGATCATAATAATACTAGCTAGCTAGTGTTATTCACTGTGTGTTTACTGTGCCCTCATGGCAACTTGTGAGATGGGTGGTAGTATGTTTCCTTTTTATCTTTTTTTTTTTTTTTTTTT
>CAUYQG010264917.1:0-13410 GCA_963574415.1 Tarsius wallacei
AGTTGGAGTCTCACTCTGTCACCCAGACTGGAGTGCAGTGGCCGCTCCTGGCCACCGCAGCCTCGACTTGCTGGGCTCCGGCGATCCTTCCGCCTCAGCCTTCCAATAGCTGGAACTACAGGCACGCACTACCTCACCCGGCTAATTTTTGAATTATTGTAGAGATGAGGTCTCACCAAGTTGGCCAGGCTGGTCTCGAACCCGCGGGCTCAGAAGATAATTTTTTTTATCGACTTATCAAAAGTGATCTACCTTTCTTCCCACTACACAAGATGTATATATGAAATATATCTACCTACATATTTTACATCTCGAACCGTATGGCAAAGCCATAAATAAGTAGTAACATTATCAAATATATTCCTTCAGTAAGTCATTACTATACACTTTTAGATTTTGTTACTTTCTCTAAATGATTATTACATTTTTGTTGCCTCATTTTTTTTCCAGAAACTTTTGTTCTGTGGCAGAGTTAAGAGTGTTAATTTTGTTTTCTCTTTGGGAGGCAGTGAAACAAAATTTAAAATGTTTTACAGCTGGTCTTGGTTGCTCAGCCTGTAATCCCACACTTTGGCAGGCCGAGGTGAGTGGATTACCTGAGCCCACGGGTTCGCAACCCGCCTGGGCACCTTGGCGAGACCTCATCTCTACAATAAATCAAAAAATTAGATGGGCATGATAGCGTGCGCCTAGGTTGAGGCAGAAGGATCGCTGGAGCCCAGCAGGTCGATGCTGCAGTAGCCGGGAGCAGCCACTGCACTCCAGTCTGGGCGACAGAGTGAGACTCCAACTCAAAAAATAAATAAATAAATAAATAAATAAATAAAAATAAAAAATAAATAAAATGTTTTACTCACTTGAGTGACTTTGTATTTTTATTTTATAATCCTCTTAAAATAATACAATATTAATGAATATTAATGATTTTTTATTTATGTTTTCTTATTCACTATTTTCACTTTCTGGAGAAAGATTCACATTCCAAGGAAACAAACATAATTTTCAAAGATTTGGGGAAACAAGAGGAGATTACATGATTTTAAAAGACTATCAAAGTCCTAACTTCTAGATTTGTATATCAATATCTATAGAAGGAATTGGGATCTGATTTTTAGAACGATAAAATTTTATCATTACAGGAATCTCAAATTTTAAAAAAAATCTTTGTTTTTAAAAATCTTAGATCAGGACAATAATATGCATATACGTCATATATTCATGTCTGTGTATATAAAATTTTTAGTAACACAGTTGGAAAAAAGGAGACTTGAGGAATGTATTACTTGTCTTATAGAGCTGGAGTTTTGTTCATGAAAAATTTAATTTCAACATCTACCTATCCACCTACCAACTGCCTTCCTATTTACCTAATTATACCTTTATCATTCCTTTTCCTTTAATTATTATTTAGTGTATGTCATTACATCTTTGCCACTAGAATAGAGTGAAAACACTCCTTTGTTTTAAATTAAAAATCAAAGAATCTTCTGATGGAATTTAATTATCTGGTTTGCATTAAAGTATCATTTTTATCTCAAAACTTCTACATTATTTGAATATATGCCTTGCATATTATTTAGAAAATCAAAATTTTATTAGGATTCCAAAGCAGAAGTCCAAGCATCAGACTGCAGCTCCCAACTGAATTAGTTCTCCATATGGCAGTGACTTCTCCTAGTATTGAAAGTCAGTCAGGGAAGAAAATTTTGGAATAAAAAGAGACATCTGAGCTGTGTGTGTGTGTGTGTGTGTGTGTGTATGGCTTTCTCTTAGATGAAAACCAACATTGACTTTCTCTACCAGGCATATTAGCTAGGTAAATAGCAGAATATATTCAAAGAGTTCTTACTGTAAGATAATATAAGAATTTTCACTTTAAACATTAGTTTACTGAGTTTCTTCTAGTTCATTTAGTTTGTATATGAAAGAGCCAGAATTTGAATATTAGTTTATGTATATCATTGTACCTGCTTTTATATATAGCACTTGTTGTAAAAGCTACTTTAATCTCTTCTTTATCACACCTTGAAAATCAACAAATATACAGAACACATAATATTTTAACTATGGAGGCGAAAAAGATACCTTTATTTTCCAAATACATCATGTATAAATATTTGCCAGTGTTCAGATTGTTGCTTAATTTTCTCTTCTATTAAGCAATGTTTTTCCTTTGATTTTTGTCTTCTTAGTTGTTTAACAGAGCCAAGGAGATGTCTTCCTCTTTTAGGTTCTATATTTCCCTTTACTCTTTAACATGTTTACACAGATTTAATTCTTATGCATGTTCATTAACTTGAGATGAAAAAGAGAAGATTGTTCAAACAGGTACCAGCAAATTAAGATAAACACAGTTTATATTATCCACTCATTTGTGCACAAATGTCTCCCTCTTGATTTAAATTAGCTAAGATGGCAGGCACATTGGAAATGCTGATCAGATCTTGTCAGTTGGAGCTGAAAAATGGAGAGTGTTCCCATCAGTGAGGAGATGGCATATGTTTAGTTCATAGCAGGAATGCTATTCCTTCTTACTAAATTAGATAGTGTGGCATGTATTTTATATAGTTCAGTTTCTTTTTTTGTGCCACAGACAAAGAGTACCATAGTTCCCTAGAAAATTTTTAGTCAGGGGTTTAAAAAACTGAATTACATCCCATTTTGGAGATAAAGCATTCAATCAAAATGAAGGTATATGTACTACTCTCTGAATAATTAAGAACCTAGTAATGGAAGGAGTCAGAAACATCAGAAGGCAACCCACTCACTGTCTCTGGAGATAGCATCACATTGTTACCGTATCTCCTCATTCTGTACTCCAATCACTCCCTGTTCCTGTTGCCAATTTACTGTTTATGACACTATAGTGTTGTCATTCTTTGCCAGAAAACTATGAATTCATTGAGAGTTCTGACCCAATATGGGTCATTATTATTATTATTTTTATTTACTTTTTCTGCATATCTGAATGCCTGAGAATCAGTTGCAAATAATATATTACAGGATCTTGATACACGAGTTACCTCAATGGATGGGTGAATCGGAAATTGAGTAAATGAATCTGATTGGTTGTTTTTGTGTAATACCATAGTCACCTGGACTATAGTGTGATATGTTAAGAATACCACCACTAAAAATTTAGGTTACATTCTGAAGATAAAATGATTATAACTAAAACTACCTTTGCCTATGTTAAGTTTCAGTTTGGTGAGTCAAACATATATATACTAATTCTTTGCAATAATTTATATAACACAGCCAGTTTGGCCACAATCTTGTCTTTGCGATAATGGAGGCCAGAAGAAAACAGAAAAGTCCTGTGGTGTTTACATGAGGGAAAACTAACCCCTTGTTTGAGTTAAACAAAAAAAATACCCATTATTCTATATCTTTTTGAATGATAAGATTCAACTGAAAAATCTCATAGAAACCTAACAAAGCTGCATATTTCCAAACTGGACATATGTCTAGAACTAAGATAATGGTGGGTTTAATTCTCCTGGACTCACACCAACCTTCTTCCTTCTTTACCCATAGCAGTTGGTTGCTATTTCATAGACATGGTTTATTTTTCCACAACTTTGGAGTGACTGTCACTTGACTTTGACATGGTTCTGACATGAGGGTTGGCTTTTATGTCACCTTTCATGGCAGCTAACCTGACAGCTGTACGTGTTCTTTGCCTCTTGGAGTGTTAGAGAGAAAATATACTTGGTCACTGGTCAGCTGGTATGAATAGTCCCCTTGGTTTAATTATCTAAGGCAAGATGGAAGGCAGGTTACAAGACCCCCTACAGAGTTAAGATGTAAGGTACTTTAAAATATACATATTTGGTAAATAAATAGTATGTTGAGTCTAGTTGATATTCTGCAGAACTATAACAGTAACCTTTGCTTCATAATAAAAGGTTTCACAAAAATACATCATCTCTAAAATCCCTTTAAATATGTTGAATCTTCACTCTAGGTCACTAAGTGGAGAGTATGCATAACAACATTAAAATGCTGAAATTGTGAAATAAAAGGATTATTATTGGGCAATAAAATTAGGTAATCATTGAGATAAGTAATAAAAAGATAAAAGTCACATTGGCCATGTTCACAACAATTATTTAATAAGAAGATATAGAATATAATACACTTACAATTATAATGTGATACAATTACAATTGTAATTACTGACTGCAATATTAATAATGTTAATAGAATAATAGACAGTGTCTCAATCATTTATTTTAATAAGAAGAATAATTTAAGATTATATATATATATAGATATATATAGATATATAATTTATTTATTTTTTGAGTTGTAGTCTCACTCTGTTGCCCAGACTGGAGTGCAGTGGCATGCTCACAGCTACCGCAGCCTCCTCCTGCTTGACTCAAGTGATCCGTCTCAGCCGTCCAAGCAGCTGGAACTACAGGTGTGCACTACCATGCCTGGCTAATTTTTCGATTTATTGTAGAGACAAGATCTCATCGAGTTGCTCAGGCTGGTCTCACACTTAGGCAATCCTCTTGCCTCGGCCTCCCAAAGTGCTGGAATTACAGGCTTGAGCCACCACATCCAGCTAAAAGAAAATATACTACATGGAAGTTAAATGATTCCACCCTATTTTAAACAATTTTTCTATTTTAATTATTATGAATACATAATAGTTGTACACTTTTATGGGGTACATGAGATATTTTGATACAAGGCTTTTTAAAATGTTCATAACATGGAGAATATATGTTCAAAATGTATGAACATTGTTGATTTTTGCTTACACATTCCACTTGTGAGAGCAAATGGGATTTATTCCCTTCAATATCTCTTCATTGTCTCACAGACTTCTTATGCCTTGAAAAGGACAGAGGACCCAAATGAATTCAGTGACACTCAATCTTTGACATTTTTTGTCTGTTAGTCAAGAGAAGCTCTCTTTGTTTTGAACTTAAAGTTGATAGGTTGCATGTGTGGAGTTTGGTAAGATCACTATGTAGTAAGGCTACTGATAATTATGTTAGCATTTGAAGTCAGAGATTAAAAGACACTGATTCCTGCTAACATAACTTAAGCATCTGAATTTAACCATGCTTGTCAATAAATTCTAATTTTTTGAAGCAAATTTGATTTGTATTTCTATCACTTGCAGCAGTGTGAATTTTAAGTATTTAAGTATTATAAGAATGTTCCTCAACATCTTAAACAAATTCTTATGGATATAACGTTTTCCCTTTTTTCCACGTTAGTTCTGCCTAAATACGGTATTCTTGTTCTCATTATTTAACTTAATTTAATTTCTTTATATCTGTTTAAATAAATTGTGAGATTCTTTACTGATGGATTTTTGTTTGATGTGGTAATTGTTCCAAGATAATTGTTTTTTTCAGAAATAGATCAAATTGTTGGAATTTCTGTAACAAGGATGAAGTGTCCAGTTTTTATGAAGTTATGAAACTTTAATGCTTATAGGAAACATGATAGAAAACCCAGAATCTTACTAATGAGAGGTACAAAGATTTTTTCCTTTGTTATCCGTCCTCTCCTGGTGAAAACAGGAGGAACTATGCCCCTCTATCTAAATAAAATGGGAGCGGTATGCCCATCAATGCTGCCCTCTTCCAGGAGCACTTGTGTTAGCAAGTTGGGACACTCTTTAGTTTACAGCAAAGATTCAGGAAGAATTCTATCCTGCATTTCTCAGGTAGCAATTTCAGACAAATGTCACATTTGCTCCAGCTGCCCAGGGGAAAATCTGTCAACTATACATAGTAAAAGCTCAATTTCTCCAAATAGTGCAAAGCCTCAGAAACACGTGGAATTTCTCCTTCCACATCTGTAAATTTATGGTGATGAACAGGGAGATGGGAGGGAAAATAAAGGGCTATTATTTGCTTTCAAGCCTTATTTTTCCTATTTTTATTTATAAAATTGAATTTGATTTGGATTCTTTTTGTGTCAACTGAGACGTTAACAACAAAGAGAATGTAGTTTATACATCATGCTGTAGAAAGAAAGAAAGCAAAGATATAAATGACACAATTCATAAAGCAAGGTGACAGAAGGAAGAACAAACAACTGTTATGATGAAAAAAGGATAAGAGCTGGCATCATCTATTAATACACAGCTACTATTTCGATTGAAAACCAGATGTCAACTACATGCGTCTTATAAAAAATATACCCCTTAACAAAATGTCAGAAACAAAGGATGGTCAGAGACATATCAGGCAACAACAAGCAAGGTGGAAACGGTGATGGTGAGAGCAGTAATTCTACAATGAATCCACCATGAGTATATAATTTACCATGAATATATAATCCACAATAATCCACCATGAATATAAAACTATCATGAACCTTTATGAGTCAAATATCACAACATCAACATGCTGTAATTTAGTTTTAAAGCAAAAAAAAAAAAAAAAGAAATGAAGAAATGAGAAAAAATAGTTGGAAGAGATGCAGTACACAACTTTTTAAAAACCAACATCAAGTTGGTTAAAAAGTGTACCTAGAAAGCTATGTTTTTCAAACACTTATAATATATGCATCTATTTAAAGAAAATGTGCAGATGTACAATATTTGTTCTCATTATTTTAATTAAATTATTTAAATGTATGGAGACACAAATCAGATATAAATGCATGATCCTACCAAACTAAAAAAACAAGACAAAATTACAAATGGAAAATAGACAAAATTTTAAAAATCAGTAAAATTCAAATTACAACCAAATGTGTGTTTAGTAGCATGTTGTTGCATGTTTTACATTTCCTTTATTATCAATTCCTTTGAGATTTAAATATAACGGTCCATCATTTTTAAATTTTTTAATCACAGGATAGTCAGTAGAGCATAGCTATTTAGTGTATATACCGACTGTATGCAGGTGACAGTTTTCAACTCTCTAGATAACTTTGGAAGAAATGTAGCCTCTGTGTGGCACAGTTTTGTCTTTGTGCAATGTGTAAAGTAATAGTATCTACCTCAGAGGACTAAGTGTTGTACTCCTAACAGTGCTTGGCACGTAGTAATTAGCATGTTTGCTCATTTCAAAAATAGATTTGTTTTGAAATATTTTCTAGTATTTCTATGAACCAATTATTTATCTTCAGCAAAATACACTGTTTATACATAAAATAAAATAGTGCCCTTCAAGACTTAGGTTATTTATTAACTAAAGAAATTTTGCAAATTTGTGAGTATAGTGTCGTGGAACAATTCAAATCATAGAATTTTCAAAAAAATTTTCTTGCTGCCAGACCATATGTGTGTGTGTGTGTGTGTGTGTGTGTGTGTATTTATATATATATAATTTATTTTCTGTTAAGGGTAACTCTTTGTAAATTATTTGAGAAACAAGTTAATAGTGATGTTAGAGATCCTACTATAACATCATTTTTAAATTAATTTCATTTTTACTACACTCGACCTTAATCAAATAAAAATATGAAGATATATTTGCTTACTTGTACATTGAGTGTTAATTTTATTTAAGTATAATACTAGGATATGGTACTTAATTTTAAAAAATGAAAAATGAAGCCTGAAATAAGTTCTTAAAACTTAAATAATCAAAAAAAGAGATATGCTTTAGAAGACAAAGCAAAACAAGGGTAGAAAAAATGATGAGCATTTCATGCTTTAGAGTATAAAAATGTGGTTAATGTAATAGAGGTAGGCTTTATAAATAGTTGAATTGTGACAGTTGACAATATGGGGCATAATACAAACTGACAATGTTTTTCATTAATTTAAAAATAGTTCATTCTATTCATTTTTAATATATTTAAGACTAACAAAGATATATTATTTTAATCAACCTAAAAAAGGAAATTATCAAGTAAAATATTCTAGATGGATTTTTTAAAAGACTGGCTAATTTTATAGTTAGTCAGAACTTTTGTAACTAAGAAACCAAGTTCACTGTGTAAACCATCAAATCTCATTTGTCAAGATATCAGCTGATGGCCTTTGGGAGCCATGACGAAGCTTTTTCTCTATATAAATACCATGGGCCAATTTGAAGCGTTGGGTTTGTTTTTCCTCTAAACTCGTCTGGGGAGCATCCTCTGAATCACTGGCAGAAGAAAGGTCACTAGGATTTCTCACTGAATCTTACTGAGCAAAAATATCTGTCTTCTCATGAGCCATGGAAAAGAATTTGTGGATTATTTAAGAAGCAGCTCCAGAGCATTAGTGAGATAGGCTGTGAAAGAAGATATAGAGAATGAGTTGCCCACAGCAGAATGGTCCAGCACATCTTTGTGGTTCATAACAAGGCTACTCATGCTGAACTCAAAAGGGAATCACAATGGGGTTCACTTATTGCCATGTAGTTTTCAAAGAGTGGCACCATATGCAACCAGAACTTGTTTTGCACCCACCCCCTGCTGTAGTTTGTCTGCCTTTTATTCTTGTTATTTTATTTGCAGCCACAATTTGTGCCAATGTTTTCACGTCCCAGCTTGAGAACTTTTCTTAATGGTATGTGACAGTCAGGGCAAAAGTTGTGTCTTTATTTATTTTTCTAAATATCAATGGAAAGCACATCTCTCCCAAACATGTTCTTAAAATATTTACTTTGTGAGTATCAGACTACCATTTGAGCAAGCAGCCTCAGATTTTGACAAAATTAGATTATTTTCATTCCTTATTTTAAGAATGTTTTACATGAAATAGTCATTTTAATTAAAATGCTTTGGTACTATCTTTCTCTATACACCAGATTGAAGAAGAAGAACAAAGGCTAAATAGAAGTAACATTATTCAGAAACACAAATTATGTGATTATTCAAATGTTAACAGAATTTCTAGTAATCAAGGTTAAAATTGAGGAAGTAATTTTACTTCCATTAAGGTTTTCAAGGTAGAGATTTTAGAACCGTGATCTATAGAGTAATTTACATAATATCTAAATTATTGAGGGTAAATGGGTAAATTTGTAGTATGATTTTTGTTGTAACATTAAAACTTATATTTGCTACCACTCAAATTTGTAAGATGTTTTCATTTATATTTGCCATTAAAACAAAGGCAACGAAATGGTGATTATGTGTCTCTCAACATTTCATTGATGAGAAAAAAGAAATTCCTTAAGTTTCACTAAGTTTTCTGTATTCACATAGTTCATAAGTCATAGATCTGAAATGTCAATTCTTTATCTTTTATTTTTTATTTTTTTGAGTTGGAGTCTCACTCTTGTGGCCCAGGCTGGAGTGCAGTGGCATGCTCATGGCCACCCCAGCGTCTAACCTGCTGGGCTCCAGCAATCCTTCCGCTTCAGCCTTCCCAGTAGCTGGCACCACAGGTGCACACTATCACACCCAGCTAATTTTTTATTTATTGTAGAGATGAGGTCTCACCAAGTTGTTTGGGCTGGTCTCGAACTGAAGGCTCAAGCAATCCACTCGCCTCGGCCTTCCAAATGCTTGTATTATAGACTGAGCCATAGTGCCCAGCCTATCTTATATTTTTTAAACAAGTGTTCTTTCAACTACATCACAGTCACCTCACTTTTTTAATAGATATAATATATATATAAACTAATATATAATGAATAAATCAACTATATATAAATTAAAATAAAATATAAAAAGAAATTAATATCTGCTTGGAAAGTAAAAATAAGTATTTTCAACTTTAATTAAGGTGTGTGTGTATGTGTGTGTGTGTGTGTGTGTGTGTGTGTGTGTGTTTCTTTACCAGGCTGGTCAGAAGTTTATAAACTTTATTAGATTTTTTATTATTGTTTTCAAAACCAGCCTTGACTTTGACATTTTTCCAGTATGTTTTTTTCCCAAAATTTTTCAATTCTGTATCTTATAATTTTTCTGATTTAGGCTACATTGTATTCTCCAAAAATATATGTTTAAGTCTCTACTCCTGGTACTTGTGAATGGGACCTTATTTGGATATAGACTCTTTGCAGATGTAATTAAGATATAAGTTAAAAATGGCACATGCAGGAGATTGGCGGGCTCTTAATCCAGTATGACAGGTTTACTAATAAGAAGAGAAGGGAAAGACCCTCAGACAAACAGAGGGAGGATGACCTTGTGATGGCAAATGCAGAGATTAGAATTATGTGATTGCAAAATAAGATATGCCAAGGATGGCCGGCAACCACCAGAGGTTGGAAGAAAGTACATGGAAAAGATTCTCCCTCTGAGCCTCAAAGAAGGAACAAATCCTGCCAATACTTCTATTTTGGACTTCTGGTCTCCTGAACTGTGAAAGAATACATTTCAGTGGAAACTCTAGGAAACTAATACACTTTCTTTTCTATGGGTTTAATTTGCTTGTCTCTTTACTTTTGAGGTAGATTTTTATATTATTGATTTATAGCTTTTTTCCTTTCTAAATATGTCATTTAGGTTACACATTTTTTGGTAAACATAGTTGCATTTTCATTGTTATTCAGTTTAATATTCATTAACTTCCATTTGTCTCAGTGGTTATGTACACATATGTTGAGTAATTTCAAAATATGCAAATACTTTCTATTTATCTTGCTTTATTGAGTTCTAGTTTAATTCTTTTGTGGCCAAAGAAGATTCTAAAATTATTTTTAATTTTTTGAAGTTTTTTGAGAAATGCTTTATGGCTTAGAATATGATCAATATTAGTATAGTTTCAGGGACACTTGACAGAATGGGTAATCTGTCAGTTTGGGATATAATAGTCTGAAGTAAGATATGTTAATTAGATTATCTATATCTTCTCTTTCTTACTATTTATTTTTATACTGTCAACACATACATTATATTTATTGAAGTTATGTTATTAGGTGCATGCAAATAGGTAGATTGACACTTTAGTCATTATGCAATCTCTTCTGTTTTCTATAAATTATTTGCATTAAAGACTACTTTCTTTGATACTAAGGTAGCTATTTCACTTCCTTTTGGTTATTATTTGCTTGGCAATATATATTTTTGTCCTTTCCCTTTTAGCATTTTTGTATAATTGTATTTAAAGCGTGCCAATATATAGTATGGTACAGTTGTTCATTTTTCTAAATCCAATGTAACAATCTTTGCTTCATACTTTTTATTGGAAAATTTATTCAGTCTATATCTATGTATGATGATTATTACATATCTATATATGTATATAATTAATTTAAAACATAAATCCTCTCCCAAAATTATGTCTCAGGTGCTCTTTATGTAATATTTTAAATTGTCGAGGCAATAAATAATACGGCAGAGATTTTGATTTAATATTTCCAGGATTAAATACATTTCCTATTCACAATTTTTCTACAAAAAGTAAAACATATTTCTTAACTTAGATAAAACAATAAGAGATTTGGAGACATGTACCAATGACATCAGCATACCAATCTACAGTTGTAAGGCAAGAAGTAAAGAATGGTGTGCACTGTGCTGTTTGCATTCTTCCAATGTACCACTGGATTCTGGTTACTTAATTCTTATCTGGTCCACTGTGTTCACAGCAAGGTTAGTGCCAAGAAATGCCATCTTATTCCTCACTCTTTTAACTTTAAATTAAATACAAAAATTTTCTTTTAACCATCTCTCTCATGTATCAATTAGAGAAAACTAGAAGGTAGAAATTAAGTAAATAATGGTTACAATGTTGAAAGACTGCTACTGGAAATAGAGAAAATAATATTGTCAGGAAAAGAAGGAATAGAGCATAGTCAACATATATGGGCTCATTTTAAGGTTGTTGAAAAACCCCATTGATCACTTAATTTTGGAAAGTTGTTGTTGGCTTTTTTAAAACAAATTTACAGGTGATATTACTTTAATATTCTTTTCTAACTGATGGTAAAGTTAATAATTTATAATATAAATACTTTTATTTAGCAATCACATACTACATGTAGATGAATTGATCTAGATACTCCATATGTATACTCGTTTAACCTTCATAGACAACTTGTAGAATTTGTACAATTATTTCTATTTTATAGATTTACAATAAGGTTAGAGAGGTTAAATGAACTCCAATTCCTGGCAGCTGCTCGACAGGTCATATATAAGATAATCAATATTCTGCTGAGACTCTGAGAAATACAGGAAACAGGACAATTTTGTTAGAGGGAAACACAGGAGTAAGACAAAGTTGAGTAGTATCAGTGGCTGGGAAAGCAGTAAAAAATGTGGCACTAGGATAAAGAAAGAATGATACAAAAAACTACTTTGCTCTTAATTCTGCTTGAAGGTAAATCTCGTTAAGACATAGGAGAGTGGAGGTGATAGAACTTTATTCTTATGAAGTAAAGTTATTAAAAGCCAATTGAAAAACCAGTGTGTTTATTATGAAAGATAGCTGGCATTTCAAATGATATAAGAATCAAGTATTCATTTCTTTATTTTCTCACAACTACATATTGACTAGTTACTATATGCAGGTACTCAGCTCAGCAAGTGGGAGCAAGTGGGAGCAATACAATGGTGAATGGTCAAGGAGCCTGCCTTCTCAAACTTATATTCTAGCAGTGGATACCAGCATGCAAATGGCCATGTCAACCAATGGGATGATTTCTGATGAAGAATTTCAAGGTATTCAAAACTGGTAGCCAACAAAGACCCTATGGGCAAAGTAATATGGCATAGGTCATAAAAAAGATAAGTAAGAATAAGCCTGACACAGGGAAGGGAGAGGATGGTGTTGGAAGATACCAGGCCAGTGGAGAGTGTTCTGGGTGACCGGCAGGGACTTTGCTAAAGACCAAAAGGAGAAAAACCATGGTGTATTCACAGATCTAAATGTCCTTCCCAATGCTGAAGAGGATTCATGGTTCAACCAAAATCAAAAATTTCCAGAACGATGTTTCTCCAAGTATAAGCCAAATGTGAGTTATTTCATTTTCCCCTTAAATTGCTACACTATTGTATATACAATCTCTGCCACCCACAAAAAGAAGAGTTTTTTATTTTGTTTAGGTAAAAATTCTGCTTCAACGCTGCTTAATGTGTAACTTGAGAAGTTTTTGAATTTTAGGCCAAATTTAGATTTTGCTAAATTGAGTAAGAAATTGGTTATAATAAAAGTATAAAAAACATTTTATAATTATGTGTAACCTAAAACAGGGTTGTTTTAGAGAGTAGAATTAAAAATCAATGAGAAACACTAGCAAAACTGATCCTCTTATTTTTTATTGCTCAAGGTGAATCAATTAGAAATAACCAAAGTAGCCGGGCTCGGTGGCTCAGCCTGTAATCCCGCGCCTTGGGAGGCTGAGGTGAGTGGATTGCCTGAGCCCGCGGGTTCCAGACCCGGGAGACCTCATCTCTACAATAAATCAAAAAATCAGCCGGGCGTGGTAGCGCGCACCTGTAGGTCCAGCTACTCGGAAGGCTGAGGCGGAAGGATCACCGGAGCCCAGCAGGTCGAGGCTGCGGTGGCCGGGAGCGGCCACTGCACTCCAGTCTGGGCGACAG
>CAUYQG010264918.1:0-22107 GCA_963574415.1 Tarsius wallacei
TAGTTACCGCTACTGGGATGGCTTTGGGGTACGGATCGCCGGAGCCCAGCAGGTCGCGGCTGCGGGGGCCGGGAGCGGCCACTGCACTCCAGTCTGGGCGACAGAGTGAGACTCCAACTCAAAAAAAAAAAGAAAGAAAGAAATTGGAGAAGAGGATGGGAGTTGGGGAGCGGCAGAACCACAGTAGCTGAAGTCCTGGCCTTGGACTAGCGGGTTTTACTTTGGAGAGTGGGTGTGGGTAGGCTGTGTAGACCGTAAGAGAAGCGGGTGGAGGCAGATCTAGGGAAAGTGATTCTGGGGCAAGTGGTCGCCCTCTCCAGGGTAACCGGGCTAGAGGCTATTGCGGGGAAGACGCAGGGAAAAAAAAGACGGAGGGAGAGAGTGCGAAAGAAGACATAAAAACGCTGAGAGTGGAGGGAGAAGGGGTTTTCGAAATCGTCTGGGCGAGGAAACTGAGGCACGGAATTGGGGGGCGGGAAACAGGACGGAACCAGCGGCTCCTGGCACATACTGCCCTCTTTTAGAGGAGAAAACAGAGGTGCCCAGGGGCCGGGTCACCGAGCGGGCGAGAGCTGCGGCGCTGGCGGCCCGGGCCTGCCGCGCGCCGGGGTGAGGCTCTCCCCACTGAGCCACACCGCCAGGCGAGTCGCCGCGGGGACGGAGCCAGGGGTGGGTCCCTCCGAGGTGGGAGAGAGAGAAGGGGCAGCCGCAGGGGGCGGGCGGAGGGGGGAGGGCGAGACCCAGGGAGGCAGAGGGCCATCGGAAGGGAAGGCAGCGCCGCGGGGGGGGGAGGCGCGAGGGGAAAGACGCGCGCGGGGCGCGCCGCTCACCTATGGTCGACACCACGGTGCCCACGAAGTAGAAGGCGCCGGGGAAGTCCCAGCGCGGGCGCAGCGCGTCGGCGCGGACGCCGGCGGCCAGCGCGGCCTCGTAGTGCCGGAGGAAGGCGCGCAGCTCCGGCTCGGCCACGCCGTGCGCCGCGCTGAAGTTGCGCAGCGTGGCGCCCCAGCGCGCCCGCGCCTCCGCCTCGCCGGGGCTCTCCAGCGCCGAGAAGACGGTGGCGCCCGCCACCAGGTAGAGGCCGATGAGCGCCGCCAGCAGCACGAAGCGGCCGGTGTCCTCGTTGAGGTGCGAGCGGCGGCAGCAGCAGCAGCAGCAGGAGGGGCGCGGCAGGCGGCGGCGGCAGCGGCGGGGCGGGGGCCGGGGGCTGCGGGAGGACATGGTCCGGAGCTCAGCCCCGGGGCCGGGGCGGCGCTCGGGGCCCGGGCCGCGACATCCCCCCCGCGGGAGCAGGAGCGTGAGGATGGCGGCCGCGGGTCGGGGGCCGCCGCGGAGCCCCTCGCCGCCTCCCCGGAGCCCGCGCGGAGGGGCGCCTCCGCCTCCTCCCCGGCGCTCAGGCCACGCACGAGTCCCGCGGCCCAGCGGGTGCCCGGGCTGGGGCGCTCCTCTCCGCGCCCCGACGCCTCGCCGGCTCCCGCGGCCCCTTACCCGCCGCCCTCGGGCGCGGGGCTCCGCAGCTAGGCCCCTGCCGCCCCGTGGCCGGCGTCCGCGGGGCCCCGGGCCTCATGCTCCTCTCCAGACAGGCCGCGGGCTGCGGGCGGGGCGGGCCGTGGAGCCCGGGCGCCTAGGACCGGGGCGCGGCGGCCGGGCGCGGAGAGAGCCCCCGGGGGCGTCCCAGGAGGCGGCCCGGGCCCGGCGGCTCCCCGAAGTGGGCTGCGCGGGCAGTCCTGCTCCCGCCCCCGGGGCTGACTGGCGGCGTCGGCTTCGGAGCCTCAGAGCCGAGCGAGTCCCGGGAAGCGCTCCTTCCCAGCTCCAGCCGGAGAGCCGCCCGGCACGGAGAGGCGGAGTCACCGGCGCCCGGGGCGGGGTGTGGGGAGGGCTGAGCGAGGGAGCGAGGGAGGGGGTGGGGACCGGGCTGCTGCGACGCCTCCCGGAGGCTCGGGCGGCACTCACGCGGGGCGCCGGAGCAGGTGCCGCCTGCGGTGCCGGCCGCCACGCCGCCGGGAGCCGCTCCCGGCCCTCCCCGCGCTTGGCCTCCGGAGTCCCTCCCCGATCTCCGGCCGCGATGAAACTTTGCTCAACTTGGTGCTCTGCGGTCTCCGGGGCTGGGGGCCGCGCCACGCGCGTCCCGACACGGGCTGTCGGCTCCGGGCCGAAGTTTAAGTTCCCCTCCCGGGTCCGCCCGCAGCGCCAGGACCCCAGGGTTCCTTTGGGGGAAATGACACCGCCGCTTGGGCAGGGGGAGAGGCGGGCGCCGGGCTCCGGGCGCCCCGAAGACGAGGGCGTTCGCTCCCCCGCCCCGCCGCGCGGGCGGCCGGCGTCAGCACCGCGGATAGCGCATCGGTGCCGCAGCCGCCGGGCGGGCGGCGCCGCGGCAGGGGGATCGTCGCGCGCGGCGAGGCCGCTCTCCAGCGGCGCCGTGCGTCCCAAACCCTCCCTGTTTTCCTCGCCACCTCCCGTGAGTGCCCCCCAACCCGAGGCAGGTGCGGCCGCTGGAACAGGGCGCTGGCAGGGCGGGGATGCTGCGGAACAGAGACGGAGGAGGAGTCAAGCGCGGGTGGGGGGCCGGGTGCCGCCGGAGGGGAAGGCGACCGGGCCCGGCGGCTGCCTGCCGCCCCTCGCCACCCAGCCCGCCGACCCGACTCCCCAGCCCGGGGCGGGGGCGCCTGGATGGGACCCTGGCTGCGGTAGAGAACAGAGGGGTAGAGGAGGGGCCGGGAAGCTCACAGGCGGTCCTCGAGGCCGGCGCGGGCAAGGGTGTGCTCCGAGCGCCCCGGGAACACGGCCGCCCCCTCGCCCCGCCGCGGCAGGAAAAGACGGCGGGGGCTCCGCGCGGCTGCGGGCGCTTCTCCGCCGGACACAAGCCGGCCTTGCCCGGCCCACAAAGTTCTGCGGTGAGGGACACCCTCGGTGCAGACAGAAACCCGTGCTCTTCTGGCAGACAGCCTCTTCCCTGCCCACCCCCCCTTGTACGGGTTGCGGGGAGGAGGACCCCGGTGGTGATGATGATGGTGGTGGTGTCATGGTATAGATGGCAGAAAATAAAGATAATGAGGGTGACTGTGCTAAGAGGTCCCAGGTGGGTGAACTGTGGCAAAACACAGAGCGCCTCCCCCCCAACCTCCCTCCCCATCTCCCTCCCCAACCTGGAGCTGCCTGCCTGCACTCCAAGCTAAGGTTAACCCAAAGTGGTGCGGTCAGCCACGGTTGAGGGTGCTCAGAGTGTTCCCTCCATGGCTCGCTGAGCATTTCTTGGCTTTGAAACCAGGGTCCCCTGACCCTGCGCCACAGTGCAGGAGGTGGGAGGAGGGGCTGGGGGCAGGAGAGCTGCGGAGAACTGAAGGGCACCAGGCATGGGATGTTGACTTTCCCCAACCAGGGTGCACTGGAGACTTGGGTCTTCCCAGAAATCCTGCTCCAGTTTATAGGTTGAGCAGACCGCCCTCCCCTCTGTGTGAAGGAGGGAACAGATGGGGAGAGACTCCACTAACACCAGAGTCAGAACTAGGCTTCCTGGCCCTGGATGGCAGGCGGCTAGTTTTGCGGGGTTCTTATTAGAATGGGGCAGGGGAGCCTTTGAGTGAGGGGGAGAATCTCTTATCCACCGAGAAAGCTGAGCTGCCTCCTTTTCTGGAGCTCAGTAGGAGGAGGCGTATGCAAACACAAATGTTTGTCATTGCAGACTGTTATTATTGTCAAAATGAAGCTAATGCCTCTCTCTCCAGGCCTTTGCCTCCTCTGAGCTCTCCACAGATGCTGCCCCAGGCTCTGTTCCCCCAGTACCCCCACTCAGTGCGGTGAGGATGCCCAGCTGTGGACTTCTGGGGCTGGACACCACTGCCTGGCCAGCTCTTACAGAAGCCCTGAGAAGTGTCATGACAGGAGCTGGCCCTGGAGACTCCAGAGGCAGCTGAAGGGCACCGCCAGGCCTCCCATGCCCAGAATCCCCAAGCAGGGACAGGGTGCTTCGCTGCAGTGTTCTGTGCTTCTGGGACCCGCTCCATGCCCAGCTAGCAGAGAGCCTACCTTGCCCTCCAACTTGTTATTCCAGCTTGATTAGCAGCAAACCTCTGGCATCAATCTCGACTCCCAATGACCTAATCAATTTATGTAATAGGGAAATGATGAGTTCCCTGCTCATAGGCACAGGTCTTTTAGGGAACCAGCCCCGTGATGAATGCGGCCTTTGCCCACTAAATCAATATTTAAGCCACTGACTTCCAGCTGGCTATGCTCAAAGCCTTTACCTCAGCCCTGACTTGCTGCAACAGCCTCCTAAGGACTAGGGCTTGCAATCTCAGATGTTTCCTGCTTGGGTCCACACCTGCCAGTCATTGCTGTGATCATGCCCGTCTGGTCGGATCTAGTGACTGACATCCCTAAACCAGTCTCCAATGGCTTCCTCAAAGCTATACAAATTTAGTTTTTTAAACCCCGAGGCTGCCATTCAAAGCCCTTGATGATGTGATTCCCACCTTGTTTTTTCAAGTACTCCATACTCAAATGGATCACCGGGCCCTTGCTTGTGCAGTGGCCCCTACTGGAGCGCCATTGTCTTTCTCCTCGTCAGCTTTTTACAAAAAAACACTTGACTCAGATTTGAGGGGTTTTTTTTTTTTTTCAGAAAACTTTTTCTTTGTAGGATATTTTGACCCAATCACTTTGATGCCATCATGTCAACCCCAAGATTATTGAATCTGCCATGCACTCAAAAATTTCAGATGAGATACTCAAATGGGTGGAGCCTCTGTCTTTCTCTCTTTCTGTGTCTCTCTGTGCATCATTCTGTATATCATAAAAGAAAAACAATGCAGAAATGTTAGCTAGGAAAATTAAGTAAAGTTAAATGCAATCAACTGGTAACTCCACTTCTAGGTATAGGCCCAGGAAAAACAAAAATTTATATTCACATTTTATACCAGCACTATTTATAATAGCCAGAAAGTAGAAACAACCCATATGTCTATCAACCAATGAATGGATAATTGAAATGTGGTATATCCACACAATGAAATATTCAGGAATGAACAAAAAGGAATGAAATACAGATGCTACAACCTGCGTTAATCTAGAAAACATTATACTAAGTGAAAGAAGCCAGTCACAAAAGACAACGTATTATATGAAATGCCCAGAATAGGCAAATCCGTAAAGACAGAGCAACTTGGTGGTTATTTAGGGTTGGGGGTTCAGGAGGAATGGGAGTGCCTGGATATAGGATATGGGGCTTCCTTGAGGTATGATAAATATTCTAAACTTGATTGTGATGATCGCACAGCTCTATAAATATACTAAAAAGCATTAAGCTGTACATTTTAAATAAGTGAATTGTGGCTGGGCATGGTGGCTTATGCCTATAATCCCAGCACTTTGAGAGGTCGAGGTGGGAGGATTGTTTGAGCCCAGGAGTTTGAGACTAGCCTGGGCAGCATAGTGAGACCTCACTTTACATTACATAAAAAAAGTAGCTATAGTCTTAGCTATTCAGGAGGCTGAGGCTAGAGGATTTCTTGAGCCCAGGTGTCCAAGGCTGTGGTGAGCCCTTAAGTGAGCTATGATTGCACCACTGCACTCCAGCCTGGGCAACAGAGTGAGACCCTGACTCAAAATAAATACATACATACATAAACAAAATCATTAATTGTATGTTATATGATTTATAGCTCAATAAAGCTGCTAAAAAACAAATACAAGCCGGGCTCGGTGGCTCAGTCTGTAATCCCGCGCTTTGGGAGGCCAAGGTGAGTGGATTGCCTGAGCCCGCGGGTTCAAGACCCGCCTGGGCAACTTGGCGAGACCTCATCTCTACAATAAATAAAAAAAATCAGCAGGGCGTGGTAGGTAGCGCATGCCTGTAATTCCGGCTACTCAGAAGGCTGAGGCGGAAGGATCGCTGGAGCCCAGCAGGTCGAGCCTGCGGTGGCCGGGAGTGTGCCACTGCACTCCAGTCTGGGCGACAGAGTGAGACTCCAAAAAACAAACAAACAAATACAGTGCAACAAATTGAGCAAATCTGTGTTGAAAAAAATAGAAATAGAAAAAATTTATCCCAGGGAAAATAATTTTTTGAAAATAAAAAATTGGAAACAATTTAGCTATGCTATAGAGAAAATTGTGAAATTAAATTTGAATAGGAGCGTTTGCTCCTGAAAACACTTTCTCTTAAAAATTAATCTGTGATGATAAATTTTTTTTTTGTTTTTGTTTTGAGTTGGAGCCTCACTCCGTCGCCATACTGGAGTGCAGTGGCCGCTGCCGGCCACTGCAACCTCTACCTACTGGGCTCCGGCGATCCTTCTGCCTCAGCCTTCCAAGTAGCTGGAACTACAGGCATGCGCTACCACGCCCGGCTAATTTTTGATTTACTGTAGAGATGAGAGCTTGCCAAGTTGCCCAGGCGAGTCTCGAACCCGCCGGGCTCAGGCAATCCACTCACCTCAGCCTCCCAAAGCGCGGGATTACAGGCTGAGCCACCGAGCCCAGCTGATGATAAAATTTTGATGAAAAAATTTTGCATTCCAGGTAGCAGATTCAAAATATCCTGGGTGCCTCCAAACCTCTTTGATCTTCCTGTTCTCAGTACTTCTCTAATACTCATTGTCAGCATTACTCATTGGAAATTAGCTGTGTAACAGGATCTTTTTTTTTTTTTTTTAATCTGGAGAAGCTGATTATCTCTATCCTGTGAAGGGTCACTTGAGTTGTCTTCTTAGTTTCATAGATGCAGCAGACCTCCTCCCCCAATTCTCCTGAAATTAGGGTTTCGTAAAACCTTTTATATTATAAGGGATGTGGCAAACGTTTTCTCACACCATTTCACAGAGCAGGTGGCTGGGGAGGAGTGAACCAATTTCATCTAGGGCCTTCTGGATGGAAGGGAAAGACAACGGGTTTGTCTTCCTTAAATCTGAGGTCAAGGAGTCTTGTTGATGAAAGTAGGAAAGGGCCAGGCTCAGTGGCTCAGCCTGTAATCCCGCACTTTGGGAGGCCAAGGTGAGTGGATTGCCTGAGCCCGCGGGTTCGAGACCCGCCTGGGCAACTTGGCGAGACCTCATCTCTACGATTAATCAAAAAATTAGCCAGGCGTGGTAGCACACGCCTGTAATTCCAGCTACTTGGAAGGCTGAGGCGGAAGGATCACTGGAGCCCAGCAGGTCGAGGCTGCGGTGGCCGGGAGCGGCCACTGCACTCCAGTCTGGATGACAGAGTGAGACTCCAACTCAAAAAAAAAAAAAAAGAAAGTAGGAAAGGTGTCAGGCCACAGACCAGGAACTGGAAGAAAGGCTCCTTGAAATGAAATTATTCTGAGGAAGGGGGAGTCTGACTGGAAGTTCAAGTTCAGACAAAGGTCTAAGTGCTTTGATGGCACAGGGTGTGGATTCCTTGTGGGTCTTACTCCCCTGAACAGTGTGGAATTTGAAAACAAGGGTTGAGCCTGGATCTGGGACTTGAGAAGAGAGCTGCCTTCATGCCCACAGTGTGCTTCATGATAAAGTGCATCTGAGTGGTGTGAGATAATCAATGTCACAAATGGGGCAGCAGCACTTACAAGAGTACTTGTAATTGAACTTACAATATCTTGCTCCTTTTCTTTCCAATTGACCTTTGGAGGAGGAGCTTCCTTTTGGACTCAAAAAATCTTATGGGTAATAAGCCTCTATTTCCTTACTGATCTTGCATCTAGGTGTTCTCTATCCATTATTGAAAGTGGGATGTCTATGCCTCCAACTACTATTGTAAACCTGTCTAGTTCTCCCTTCAAATCTGTCAATATTGTTTTTTTGATTGTTTGTTTGTTCGTTTGTTTTTGAGTTGAGTCACACTCTGCTGCCCAGGTTAGAGTGCAGTGGCATGCTTGTGATCACTGCCATCAGTCTCAACCTGCTGGGTTCAGGCAGTCCTTCCACCTCAGCCTTTCAAGTAACTGGAACCACAGGTGTGCGCAACCATGCCCAGCTAATTTTTAAAAAATTATTGTAGAGATATGATCTCGTCATGTTGCTCAGGCTGATCTCAAATCCCTGAGCTCAGGGAATCCTCTCACCTCCACCTCCCAAAGTACTGAGATTACAGGTGTGAGCCACCACGCCCAGCCTGTCAGTATTTATATCACATATTTTGGGCTATGTTGTTTGGAGCATATATGTTTATAATTGTGACAACTTCTTGATGAATTCTCCCTTTTATCAATAGATGATCCCTGAATTACCTATGATCTGACTTATTATTTTTTGGCTTTATGGAGGTATGAAACCATCACATTTTCTACTTAATGTACAGTATTCAATAAATGACATGAGATAGTCAATACTTTATTATAAAATAGACTTTGTGTTAGATGATCTTATCCAACTGTAGGCTAGCATAAGCGTTCTGAGCATGTTTAAGTTAGGCTAGATTAAGCTATGATGTTCGGTAGGTTTGATGTATTAGATGCATTTTTGACTTATAATATTTTCAACTTACAATGGGTTTATTGGGTTGTAACCCCATTGTAAGTGGAGGAGCATCTGTATAATATCCTCTTTTTTTGTCTCCTGTAACAATGTTTAACTTAAAATCTATTTTGTCCAATATTAGTATAGATACCTCAGCTCTCTTTTGGTTACTGTTTGCATGGAATATCTTTTTCCATTCTTTCGTTTTCAACCTATTTGTGTCTTTGGACCTTAAGTAAGTCTCTTGTAGACAACATATAATTGGATCATGAGACTCTGTCTTGTAACTCAATTTGTTAAAAAATTCCTGGCCTGGCGCAGTGACTCAGGCCTATAATCCCAGCACTTTGGGAGGCCAAGGTGAGAGGATTGCCTGAACCCACAGGTTCGAGACCAGCCTGGGCAACTTGGCGAGACCTCATCTCTGCAATAAAAACAAAAAATTAGTCAGGCATGGTGACGCATGCCTGTAGTTCCAGCTACTTGGAAAGCTGAGGCAGAAGGATCACCTGAGCCCAGCAGGTTGAAGCGCCACTGCACTCTAGCCTGGGCGACAGAGTGAGATTCTGACTCATTAAAAAAAAAAAATCCTATGATTGTCCAGTTCCCTTCTGATGTATTTTCAAATAATAAATGAACAGATAATTATTGAGAATCTACCGGAGACAAAGTAGTGTACTATGAACTCTCTCTCTCTCTCTCTCTCTCTCTCTCTCTCTCTCACTGTGTGTGTGTGTGTGTGTGTGTGTGTGTGTGTGTGTGTGTGTGTGTGATGAGCCCTCCAAGAGCTTAAAGTTTGGCTAGGAAGACAAGATGCATATGTATGAAGCAAGGACTATGACACAGCAGATACAATTGGGAGCTGACTGTGTGGGAATCATGGGAGGTCAGAGAAGAAAGCCATTAGTGAGAGCTGCAGAAGTCGGAGAAAGCTTTGGATCGTGGGCAGAACGGGGACTGGACGTAAAAGATGGGTAAGGTTTGGATGGACTGGAAGAGAAGGAATATCCTGGTCAGGAGAATTGACCTGGGTGCAAGTGTGGAAGCAATAAAAAATATATGAAGGGGACCCCAAAATAACTGAAATCATCTTTCAGAGGGCAGGTCCCTTGTATTACAGGCTTCCCCACTAGGTGCGTGTTCTAGGAACCCATCAGTATCAGTGTACCAGCTAGTGTTGCTGTGACAGGCTGTGTTTGACTTCAGTGAATTTTTTTTTTTTTTTTTTGGAGATTCTTTCTACACATTTGCCCATTTCATGTTGGGTGACTTATGAGTGCACATGCCTACACCACATGGGAGTGTTCAGCAGTTTTTGACCCCAAATGCCATGACTCCCATTTTTTCACTGCTCAAAACAGTTTTTGAACTCATCAATTTGATGCCTTTTAGTGCTTCTGCTGTTTTTTGTTTCACCTCTTCCACATCAGCAAAATGTTTCCCTTTGAGGACTTTTGTCATGAGGGAAACCAAAAAAAAACAGTCACGGAGATGAGATCAGGTGAATAGGGAGGGGCATGCTGTTATTGGTCAAAAACTGCTGAACACTCAGTTCAGTGTGGCCAGGTGCTCTTGTAAATCACCCATCATGAAATAGGCAAATGTGTGAAAGAATCTCCAAAAAAAGATTCAGAAGCCAAATAGAGTCTCACAACAATGCTAGCTGGAACACTGATGCTAATGGGTTCCTAGAACACTTACCTAGCCTGTATTACAAGGAGCCCACTCTCCAAGGGGCTTACCCTCCAAAAAAAATCTGGGTTTTTTGGGGTCTCCCCTTGTAGTCTATTTATTTATTTAGTTTTGAGTTGGGGTCTCACTCTGTTACCCAAGCTGGAGTGCAATGGCATGCTCATAGCCACCTCAGCCTCAACCTGCTGGGCTCAGGCGAACCTTCCGCCTCAGTCTTCCAAGTAGCTGCAATTACAGGCATGTGACCCCATGTTCGGCTAATTTTTTTATTTATTGTAGAGATGAGGTCTTGCCATGTTGCCCAGGCTGATCTCAAACCCATGGGCTCAGGCAATTCTCTTGCCTCTACCTCCCAAAGTGCTGGGATTACAGGCGTGAGCCACCGCGCCCGATTTGTACTCTTTCATAAGAGTGATTTTTTTTTTTTGGCTCATACCTATAATCCCAACAATTTGGGAGGCCAAGTTGAGAGGATTGCCTGAGCTCACAGATTTGAGACCAGCCCGGGCAATTTGGCAAGACCTCATTTCTACAATAAATCAAAAAGTTAGCTGGGTGTGGTGGTGCATGCCTGTAGCTCCAGATACTTGGAAGGCCGAGGCAAAAGAATTGCCTGAACCCAGTAGGTTGAGGCTGCAGTGCTCTGTTTAAAGAAGTGATTTTTAAATACCTGTTTTAACTATTTCTTATTTTAAAATCCAATTCCAGAATTTTTTGTTCTGTAGGTAAGGCCATAAAATTCAATCCCAGAATTTTTTGTTCTATAGGTAAGGCCATACTGTATTGATTTTTTTCTCAAATGGATTTTTACATAACTTTAAAAAAATTATACAAGTAATGTATAATTAAATTTTCATATGACTTTTAAAAATTATATAAAGTAATGCATAATTAACTGAGAATAATTAGAAAAATGAGAAAAGCCAAAAAATAAAAAATTACCTCAAATTCTACCCTTTTATGCAAAGAGAATTACTATTATCAATCATTTTAATGACTTTCCTGCCTGGTTGACTGGCTCTTTCTATCTTTCTATCCACATATACATACACATACTTGATTTTATTAAAATTACGGGATATTTCACATACTGCCTTAATTTTTATTTAACATCATACATTATGCAAAACATATTTCAATTCAAACACATTTATTGAGCACTTACTATGTGACAAGCACTGTTCAAGTTTCCTGTGATTGATCAATGAATATGGAGCTTATATACTGTTTATGTCAATAAATATATATCAAGTATCATTTGTTGGCATAGTGTCCTCCAAAATAAAGTTTTAGTTGAATTTCACATTTGCAAGCAATGCCAGCTTTTTAAACTTTTCCTTCTCCCCCCCTCCTCTGTCATTTTTTCATCACTGTTTTTTATCCGTTAAAATATCAGTAAATGTTTGGGCTTGGTTTCTCTATAGGACTGCTGGTTTCTACTCAAATCCATGTTCTACCTCCTTTTTTTTTTTTTTTTGTGGTAACAGAACACCTATTTTATTTGGGTGTTGATGTGACCAGTTAAAAGATCCTATTTTCCAGCCTCCTTGTAGTAAGGTGAGACTGTACTTTTTTTTTTTTCTTGAGTCAGAGTCTCAGTCTGTTGCCTAGGCTGGAGTACAATGGCACAAACACAGCTAACCGCAGCCTCGACCTCCTAGGCTCAGGCGACAACAGGACCATGCCACCACACCCGGTTAATTTTTTGAATTTTTATAGAGATGAGATCTCACTATATTGTCCAGACTGGTCTTGAACTCCTGGACTCAAACAGTCTAGTCTCTTCACCTTGGCCTCCCAAAGTGCTGGGATTACAGGCATGAGCCACCATCCCCAGCTAGGACTATACTTTTTAGGTTTTAGCAAAATATGAGGGGCTTTCAGGAAAACTGCATGAAAGATGCTAATTCCACGGGGTGGGGTGGGTCCTTCTGCCCCTCCACCATTTCTCCTTAGTGAGTCATACTTCCTAGAATGTAGGTGTGATGGTCAGGGCTCTGGCTGCCATCTTAAATCATGAAGTGACTTTGAGGATGGAAACCACAGTGTGAAAGGACAAGATGGTGAAGTGAGGTTGCAAACAGAGAAATGCTATCTCTAGTCTTCTTTTATAGGAGAGAATTAACTGTATGCATTTGACATGCTTTTGCCCAATCTCTTTTACTAATCAAATATTCTGAATGTTCAAAAGTTTTTGCCTGATGGCAGAGATGGAAATTTGGACCTTGAAATGCAGTGAGACAATCAACAGGCCTGACTCCTTCATTTCCTTCAAATTTTCCTCTCATCCTTCAATCTCCCCTCTTCTCCCAGGTATTTCTACCGTATGTTCTCATCATGGCTGACTTGCCTGTGGGATTTTCATTGTGCTTGATTGCTTCATATTCTTGCAATTGATGAAATGTCAGTAACTTTTCTAATCCCAAACCCCTAGACTGTCAGAACCAAGAGCAAACACAAAGCAGAGGAGGAGGGCCCAACCAAAAAGATGCTTTGGGGGTTACCATAGTTAATATCTCATTATTCGAATGCGTCAGAGATCCAAGAACATTGAGTTGATCTTTCTAGAGAGTGACAGCATTTGTTTTAGATGAGCAACTTTAAAAAAGGGAGTGAGGCCCAGAGGAGAAGGACATGGAAGGTGGCATTGGAGAGTGGACCATTTATGGAAGCAATTGTCCTCGTCACCAAACCATTCTCATTTATTAACATGGCTAAGGGTTGTGAAACATGTGCAAAGACAAGAGATTTGTTCATCAGACTTTAATCAAAGCTTTCATGCTGAGGATGGATCATAGCACAGAACATCATGCTCGACTTCAAGGGCTGGGTGGGAAGCCGGAGCTAACTCTTCTCCTTGCTACCAGCCCAGAAATGGTGGGTGGGGAAATTGGAGGAGAGATGTGTGGCGGGGGACGGTGTCTGGAAGGATTGGTAGAGGTAGGAGGTATGGAGATGGGGTGAGGGGAAGAGTCTTGGGGACACCTTTCCAGGTGTTACATAAGTCAATAGGGCTTCTGGGAAAGGAATGCTCCTTGTGGTCTTCTCTTTTTCCTTCCCTGATCCCCTTCTAATTTCCTCCCTCCCTCCCCTCCTACCTATACAACAAATGGACCTTTCCTGCTCCCTGAGTCCACTGCGACTGCCAGAGCAGAAGGCCTGGCCTTCCCTCACCTGGACTGTTGCATCCTTCCATCCCTCTGCTTGAGAGTCTTCTCTCTGTAACCCACCCTCCATGGCTGATTTCCTTCCTAAAACACACACTCAACCTCCACCTGGCTCCACAGAGCCTAGAGGAGCCATCCAAGTCTCTTTAGAGGCGCCCTCAAGGCTCTGCTCTTCTGACCTAATTTACCTGTCACCTATTCCCTTCTTCCCCAATATCTCCTCACCCACCCTGTACATTTGCCGCTACAGCTCCAAGAAACTTGTTAGTTTTCCCCTAACAACACATCATCTCTTGGCTGTTCTCTCTTCCTAAAACGCCCTTCCCTCTTCTTTACCAGGAAACTCCTTTTCCTTTGTCAACACAGAAAAAGAAATGCCAGGACACCATCCACCCTCCCAGGCAGGATAATTCTGCTGCTGCCGGCCCTTCTCCCTGGCTAGACTGGACCTCTGGAGAGCAGACACCCACATAGTGCCTGGCCCGTGGTGGGTACTCAAGAGAGGATGAAAAGAAAGTTCCCGTAGCATGTGAAGTGTCCAGAATGGGCAAATACATAGAGACAGAAAATGGTGGTTGCCAGGGCGGGGGGAGGGAACTGGAAGGTACAAGCCTTCTTCCTGGGGGAAGGGAATGGTTCTAGAATTAGATAGTGGTGACAGTCCCACAATTTTGCAAATATACTGAAAACTACTAAATTGTACGCTTTAAAAGGGTCGCAGTGGTGAATTTTATGTTATATGATTTTCATCTCAATATACTTTTATAAAAGAAATGTTAAGTAAAATTCAGAGGAAGCCATTAATTTGGATTGAGCCTCTGAGGTAGGCCCCGGTAGACCAAGCCCAAATGGAGTCACTGGTGCTAAAGCTTCAGATGACCAAACTGAAACTAAGTTGTCTATCTGACCTTGCAGGAGATTGGGGGGGTGGGAGGGGGGTGGGAAAGAAAGGGAGAGAGAGAAGAGACTACAAACAAGCAAATCCCCAAACAGGCCAGTTTTAGCCCTCATGATAAGACAGTCCCCTCTGCTTTAACCCTTACAAGGAAAGGAGCCTGGAGTAACCTGACGCTACCCAATGGGCTCTTCTTTGCCGTTTCTGATTTCTTCTGCCTCTTCTGCCTGTGAAACCAACCTCCCCTGCTCAGTTCATCAGAGCGACCTCTGTTTAGAGGAGCTGCTATTCCAATTCATGAATCACAAATAAAAGCCAATGAGGTCATTTAGCTAAATGTCTTGTAACCTTGTCTTTTGACAGAAATGATGAAACAATGAAGGAATAATAAAATTCCCTTCTTTATTTTCTAATTTGATTTTATCCTGGATCCTTTTCCCGTTCTTAAGCCACTCCCCCATCGGCAACCACTGTAATTCAAATGGAAGTATTCACCCAATCACAGACCACATCTGAATTATCACCAAACACTGGTGAGCAATCTTGGATGGATGGGGCTTGTTTCTTCCATTATTTATCTTTTTTTGGCTCCAGTAGAAGCTCTGAAGCGGGAGGATGCTGTCTAGACCTGGTGCGTGTTGTCTCTAATCCATCCAACTATCCACCTTGCTAGAGACCAAATTTGGACTAATCCCTGCCAAACAGAAGCCAGCTAGGAGAAGAGGCATCGTTAGGATTGTAGTTTGTGACAAAAATAACTTTTCAAAGCCCTTCACACACATGGGCTCATTTATTCGTCATGAAAACCATGGAATGGGGAAGGGTGCCTTTTGATGGAGAAAGCAAGCTTTGGACCTGCCCTCACTAGTGGGTAGTCTGAGGTGACGAAGTGGGTCCTTCTGACCTGTTGGTCCTTTCTGCTGGATAAGGAGAGAGAATGGGCTGGACTTTCTCTGTGTGTGGATTGGACTTGTTACTCTCATCTTTGCCTGAGTACAACCCAGCCTCCTGGGACATCAGAAAACACTAGGAGGTACAGGCATTGAAGACACCATTGTGGCCACTTCAAGAGAGAATGACAAAGACAAGCCCTAATTAATGAAGTCACCATGGCGACTCCATTTCAGACAATTGACTCAAGTTCTAGCTTCAACCCCCAAAGACCTATGAGATACGCTATTAAGTGTAATTTACAGGCTGGGCTCCATGCCTCATGCCTATAATCCCAGCACTTTGGGAGGCCAAGGCAGGAGAACTGCTTAAGCCCAGGAGTTTGACACCAGCCTAGGCAGCACAGTGATACCTCCTCTCTACAAAAAAAAAAAAAAAAAAAAAAAAAATCACAAAACTAGCTGGGTGTGGTGACACGCACTTATAGTCCCAGCTACTCAGGAAAATGAGGCAGGAGGATCACTTGAGTCCAGGAGGTCAAGGCTGAAGTGAGCCGTGAGAATGCCACTGCACTCCAGCCTGGGCCACAGAGCAAGACCTCAACTTAAAAAAAAATTATTAGAAGTGACACCCCTTCGCCCCAAGACGTCCCAAACACCCTTGTTTTTTTTTTTTTTTTTTGAGTTGGAGTCTCACTTTGTTGCCCAGACTGGAGTGCAGTGACCTCTACCGGCCACTGCAGCCTCGACCCACTGGACTCCGGCAATCCTTCCGCCTCAGCCTTCTAAGTAGCCGGAATTACAGGCACGTGCTACCATGCCCGGCTGATTTTTTGATTTATTGTAGAGATGAGGTCTCCCCAAGTTGCCCAGGTGGGTCTCGAACCCACGGGCTCAGGCAATCCACTCACCTCAGCCTCCCAAGGCGCAGGATTACAGGCTGAGCCACCAAGCCCAGCTTCCAAACACCCTTGTAAACCAGATCATTCTCAACTGAGAAACATAAATCCTGATAGGAAAAAATGGAGTTGAGGAACCAATTAATTTATGAGAATTTTTGTAAACATTTTCTCATGGATTGATAAGAAAATTCTCACTAGGCACAGTGGCTCACATCTGTAATCCTAGCCTGGGCGACAGAGTGAGACTCCGACTCAAAAAAGAAAAAAGAAAATTGCCACTCATATTATCAACGACATTGTAGACAAACGATGTTAATATTCCTTGTGAGCTAACATTTTCATAGCACGTACTGTATTGCAAGCACTATTTTAAGTGCTTTAGACAGATGAATCCATTTAGTCCTTACAACGACGCTACAAGTAGATTACTATTGTCCTCATTTTACATGTGAGGAAATTGAGGCCCAGAGAGGCTGCATAATTTTCTTGGGGTTGTACAAGCAGCAAATGGCAGAGCTGGGGGACTTGAACTCAGGCCACCTGGCCCCAGAGTTCGTTCAACCAATGGAGCCCACAGGTTAGTGACACAGGCAGCCCACGGCAACATGCAGTTTGCCCGGAAATGTTTATAGCTGAGGACACACACAGAGGCAAGTGTGTATTTAGTAGTATTTCACAGAAGGGTAACTTGTGATTGTAAAATGCTGTCTGTTGTGCCATTTGGATTTTTTTTTTTTTTTCTTGAGTTGGAGTCTCCCGGGCCTCGACCTGCTGGGCTCTGGCGATCCTTCCGCCTCAGCCTTCCAAGTAGCTGGAACTACAGGCACGCGCTACCACGCCCAGCTCTTTTTTGATTTATTGTAGAGATGAGGTCTCCCCAAGTTGCCCAGGCGGGTCTCGAACCCGCGGGCTGAGGCAATCCACTCACGTCAGCCTCCCAAGGCACGAGATTACAGGCTGAGCCACCGAGCCCGGCTGCCGTTTGGGTTTTTTCCCCCAGAGACTACATGGACTGTTTTCATATGCCTGCGAACTGGCCAGTTAAGGGGTCTGACACTGCGGGAAAGTGACTGAAGGGAAGTGGGCTGGGCAGAGAGGAGGTGAGTTCAGCTCGTTTACAGCACCCCCATCCCACAGAGCACTCCTCAAGACTGTATTCTTCACTTGCTGCCCCGTCCCCTCTCCAGCACACTGAATTTTTCCACGTTCAAAAAGACCTCAAATCACCTCCCTGTCCTCCAGAGAGAAGTGCCCTGTTTCTTAAGCAAAGAGCTAGACACAGATGGTTAATTAAATTTTCAAGGAAGTAGGCAAAGGCTCCTTAGTTCCCTGATGTGGGGGTCAGCCCAAATTCTTTTTTTAAAAAAAGCATTAGAGAGACTTAGCAGATTGGTGTAAGTTGGATGCTTGCCCGACTTGTGCCCAGACTGAGGGCCTGGTACCCACATGCTCCCTGCCCCACCCCCACTCCCACCTCCTCGCTTCTGGAGAAGCCCAGAGACTGCAGTAGTTCATCTAGGCCCAGGATCTGAGTGTGGATGGGTGGTGGGGTCCCTGAGGTGGGTCATTCTCGACTTCAGAAGACAGATGCCTTCTGCAATAAATGCCGCTGGCAGGCATATCTCTCAGTCAATCCATTAGCAAGCTTATAATCAGCTCTATAGCAGTCCTAATCGTGTGTTCTGGGAAGAAAGACCCTGGGGAGGGCACAGTAGCTGCAGATGAAGGACTTAGGTTCATGTGTCAGAGAAGTGGCAGTCCTCTACAAGGGGGAAGGGGTAGGTTTTCTCTCTCTTTCCAGCTCTATCCTCCTGGTCCAAAATTCATTATTCAGCATCAAAATAAAATTCCAGGTCCAGCACAGTGGCTCATGCCTGTAATCCCAGCACTTTGGGAGGCAGAGGCAAGAGGATTGCCTGAGTCCAGGGGCTCGAGACCAGCCTGGGCAACACGGTGAGACCTCGTTTCTACAATAAATCAAAAAATTAGCTGGGTGTGGTGGCACACACCTGTAGTTCCAGCTACTTGGAAAGCTGTGGTGGAAGGATCGCCTGAGCCCAGCAGGTTGAGGCTGTGGTGGCCGTGAGTGTGCCACTGCACTCCAGCCTGGGTGACAGCCTTGGACAGAGTGAGATTCTGACCAAAAAAATATTCCAGAGGCTCACCTTGTTCTGGCCTGGCAAGGACTATTAGATGGTTGGAGGGGCCACATTGAGGGGAAGGTACGGGTGGTTACTTAGGGATCTGACCATGTTTTCTCATTTGGAAGAGGACACGTGGTCCGACCCACATGGGGTTTTGGGACAGATGACTGGAGATCAGGACTGTGCCAGGGAACCCAAGACCTGTGGTCAGGATCACATTCCCCTCCTGCTGTATCCTTCAAAACTGTCTCAGCCGGAGGAGAGGGAAGGAGAAAGGGAATCCTCACTTTCCGGAGTCCTGGTGTGGATTGACTGTTTCTGCCTACAGAGCTCCGAGCTCCGTTGCCTTTGAGGGAATATCTCCTCCCCTTTCTCAGTTCTTCTGGGTTGGGTGGGGCAGTTCCTATGAGGCTCACTCAGACCCGCTTGCCACAGGGATGGGCCAAGGCCCAGCCTGGTCAATCTGTGTCTTCCATCAGCCTGGCCTCAGGGATTGGCTCAGGCAAATAAGACTCAGATTGGGTACTTTTGATGGATCCATTGGGAAAAGTTAAACTCTCCTTCCATGGGGCTCCCTGGCTCTAGGGATAAAGTCTGAGCAGAACGTCCAGAAACCAGCATGTGGCCATGCCTGCCAAGTGCGAGGCAGAACTGAGGGCTGAGGGAGATAGAGACTGAGTCCTGATGAAATCCTTCGAATGCCTGGATTTGGGGGGAAGCCTACAAATTCCTCTTTTAAAAAATTAATCGCCGGGCGCAGTGGCTTAAGCCAGTAATCCCAGCACTTTGGGAGGCGGAGGCGAGAGGATTGCCTGAGCTCAGGGGTTCGAGACCAGCCTGAGCAACATGGCAAGACGTCGTCTCTACAATAAATCAAATAAATTAGTCGGGCATGGTGGCACATGCCTGTGGTTCCAGCTACTTGGAAGGCTGAGGTGGAAGGGTCACCTGAGCCCAGTAGATCGAGGCCGTGGTAGCCGTGAGCATGCTATTGCTCTCCAGCCTGGGCGACAGAGTGAGACTCCAACTCAAAAAAAAAACAAAAAAAAAAAACTAATCATTTTAGGCCAGGCGCAGTGGCTCACGCCTGTAATACCAGCACTTTGGGAGGTGGAGGTGAGAGGATTGCCTGAGTCCAGGGGTTCGAGCCGTGAGCATGCTATTGCTCTCCAGCCCGGGCAACTTGGTGAAACCTCATCTCTACAATAATTCAAAAAATTAGCCAGGCGTGGTGGCACACATCTATACTCCCAGCTGCCTAGAAGGCTGAGACCGAAGGATCGCTGGAGCCCAGCGAGTCGAGGCTGTGGTGGCTGTATGCGTGCCACCGCACTCCAGCCTGGGAGACAGTTGAGACTCCCACTAAAAAAAAAAAATTAATCATTTTAAAGCAACCAAATTTGTGACATGTAGCACATTCACAATGTTGTGCAAACACCACCTCTAGTTCCAAAACACTTTCATCACCCAAGAATGAAACCCTGTGCTGATTAAGCAGTTACCCCCCATTCCTCTTCCCCTCAACCCTGGCAACTGCCAGTCTTCTCTCCATTTCTATGAACTTGCCTGTTCTGGATAGTTTGTATAAATGGAATCATACAATATGTGTGGCCTTTGGTGACTGCTTTCTTCACCTTTGCATGATGTTTTAGAGTTCATCCACATTGTAGCATGTGTCAGTACTTCATTCTCTTATGTGGACATGTCACATTTTATTTATCCATTCATTTTTTTTCCCCAAAAAATCTCACTCTATCACCAAGGCTGGAGTGCAGTAGCACACTCACAGCCATCACCACAGCCTCAACCTGCTGGACTTGGGCAATTCTTCCACCTCAGCCTTCCAAGTAGCTAGAACCATGAGTGTGCACCACAGCTAATTTTTTTTTTTTTTTACTTATTGTAAAGATGAGGTCCTGCCAGGTTGCTCAAGCTGGTCTCGAACCCCTGGACTCAAGCAATTCTCTCACCTCTGCCTCCCAAAGCATTGGGATTACACATGTGAGCCACTATACCACGCCCCATTCATCTGTTGATGGACATTTGGGCTGCTTCCTCCTTTCAGCCACTGTAGATAGTGCCTCTATGAACATTCATGTACAATTATTTGTCTGAACACCTGCTTTCAATTATATTGGGTAAATACCTAGGAGTGGAATTGCTGGATCACATGGTCATTCTACGTTTAACTTTTCCAAGAACTGCCAGATCCTTTTCCACAGCAGCTGAACACAGATTCCTTTTTTACGGTCCTATTTGACTGAACAAGATCTGCTACCTGGCAAGACTGCAACTTTTCTGTCCCCAGGGCCTCTAGCAAAGTGTCCCTCACTAGTTTAAATCTTTCCTGGGCTGGTGACTGTGATGGTGCAATCCAGAACCCAGGAATGATCACAGCTAAGGAGCCTTGTACCAAAACAGCCCCCACTTCAGCTGCCAGGATGGGCTGCTTGGTCAGTGTCTAGCAGTCATTCTGTTTGTGACTCCTGCCTTGGTGACCTCCCCCAGATCAGTGCTGAAAGGTCGCAAGCTGGTTTGGGCTGAATATCAGGTAGGGGCAAGGCTGTGAGATGATCTTTCTCTCCATAGACCCAGGCCTATGGAGCTGAAATGGGCAAGGTGACAGCCACCCGCCCATCATCTTGTGTGGGAATGCCCACAATAGGTGTGATGGTCTGAATATGTGCTCCAGAATTCATGTGTTGAAATCCTAACCCCCAAGTAGATGGTATCAGGAGGTGTGGTCTTTGGGAGGTCATTAGGTCATGAAGGTGAGCCCTCCTGAGTGGGATCAGTGCCCTTATAAAAGAGACCCCAGAGAGCTGCCTTACCTCTTCTACCGTGTGAGGACCCAGCAAAAAGTTGCCATCTATGAGAAATGGATCCCTCATTAGATACCGAATCGGCCAGTATCTTGATCTTGGACTTCCCAGCCACCAGAATTGGGAGGAATACATGTCTGTTGTTTATAGGCTGTCCACTTTATGGCATTTGGTTGTAGCCGTCTGAACAGACTCAGTCACTGGGTGACCATGGAGAGAGTTGAGTCAGGGCCCAGACACTGCAACCTACCCAGGTAAAAAGAGACCATAAGCAAGTCCCTTTTTCTCTCTGGGTCTCAGTTTCTCAAGTGACAATTGAGAGGGATGTATTAAATAATTACACCGAGTCTCTGGTCCTGGGCGTCTCTTACTTCGTTCTGCTCCCAAGCTTTCCTTTTCTCTCAGACTCTTCATAAAAGTCTAGGATTTTGCAGCTGGCAGGAGCCACAGAGATAGTCTAGACACCTGCTCTGGTCCCTGTCTGCTGCTCTCAGGACTCACTGTGCATGTGGGGACACCTCCTGGAGGGCATTCCCTGTTAGCACCAGTGTCCTCCTGCAGCTGTCCCGGCAGATGAAACAGCTGTTACTGATGGAGGGCTCCCCTCAACTGGCCTTTAGCAACTTTGGAGAGCTCTGGGACTACCTGGGAGAGGCAGCTTCCTATACAAGTGCAGAGCCGGGAGATGCCAGGTTCATTTACAAGAGCAGCACTGTAAACGCCCCCCAAACCCATGCTCAGGGGCCTTGAAGAGCTGAGCAGCATTTGAGGTGTCTCTCTTTGTCTTTCTTAAAATACACACACACACACACTTACCTATCATGAGCCAGCCCTCTATATTACTACATACAGCTGAGAATGCTTCCCTCTGTTATTCTGTTGTTCTAATCAAGTGTTTTCTCTATTTTTTTTTTTTTTTTTTTTGAGTTGGAGTCTCACTCTGTCGCCCAGACTGGAGTGCAGTGACCGCTCCTGGCCACCGCAGCCTCGACCTGCTGGGCTCCAGCGATCCTTCCACCTCAGCCTTCCAAGTAGCTGGAACTACAGGCGCGCGCCACCACGCCCAGCTAGTTTTTGGTTTATTGTAGAGATGAGGTCTCACCAAATTGCCCAGGCGGGTCTGGAACCCGCAGGCGCAGGCAATCCACTCACCTCAG